>VUYV01000368.1:695087-711793 GCA_008711295.1 Anarhynchus alexandrinus | reverse complement strand
GAGGATGCGGATCGGGCCCCCCCGCCGATGAGAGGGAGGATGGGCACCCAGGGCAGCCCGGTGAAGAGCTACGATTACCTCCTCAAGTTCCTGCTGGTGGGGNTATTAACTGGAAGCGTAGCGCGGTTTCTGCGCTGGCGGCGGAAAGGCCGTGGTTTGTTCCTTAAAATCGTGAAGATCTGCAGGAGGATTTGGGCAGAGAGGCGGCGGAGGGGGTCGGTGTCTGATGTAATCCCTGGATGCGCCCGTCCCGGCTTGGTCGCTCCCCGTGGGGAACGCCTCAGCACCCCGCTCCCAGAGCCCGGCCGGTCTCCCGCGGGCGCTGGCGCCCCGACCGAGCTGCACCCGGGGGAAGCAGGGTCGGTAACAAAAGAACAGGAGCCTGATTTCCAGGCCGGAGCTGCTCTCGCTCTCGGTAGCTGGCTACCGGGGTTGGTCCGCCTCCTGCAAACATCAAGGTTTCTAATGGAGCCCATGACAGACCATTAACTACAGTGTCACAAGACCGTAATTAAGAGCCAAGGAGCGGCGCTGTGCTATTTCCTGCGTCCCCTCGCTGCAGTTAAAGCCTAACACGGCCTGGCGGGGTGCAGGTCCTGGGGTGGTTTCCAATCTGTTGTTCTCTTCCCCCCAGCCTCCGTGCAAAATAACCTCCCCAAGGGCTCGACAGAAGCGATCGGGTTCAGACCGTGCATCATCGCTGCAGCCCAGCTCAGGGCTGGAGCAGGTGGTGCTTAGTTTTGCCTGTAAGCAGGAGTCTGAGGGAATCGGGCGCTTCTTGGTGCTTGGTGTTGATGCTGTCTGAATTTAGAGCGTAAAGGAGCAGCGTGGCTCAGCTCCTGACTGTGTGCTCTGTCCTCGGAACTACTACCAGCTTCCTAGGAGCTGATGCAAGCGCGCACCTGCTCCGCGGAGATTTACGGGGAGGTGGTGACTCAGAAGTCAGGCTGCTTGTGAAATGAGAGCAGCAAATTCTGGAACTAGAAGGTTGTGGTATCATTCATCTCCTTGGGTGTCTGGCTGAGCTGGTGCGGTTTGCCTTCGAGGAGATGCTCGGCGCTTTTAAGCTTCCCTGAAGAGAGTTGGTGTCTCTGAAGAACCTGCCTCACCTGGGAGACGTAGAGCTGCTCCTTGCGGTTAGCGTTTACTGAGCAGAAAGGGAGGAAGAGTGTAACGGGGTTGTTGTTTTAAGTGAAGTGTTAAAGTTGGAATTGTCTTCTGATAGAAATGGTTTTGACCGCCGTATTGAAGCAGGCGATGCAGGAGTAGTGAGTACGATTGCAAAGGGAGTGTGCGGTGGGTTCTTTGATATATACATAAAACCCAAAGAACGGTGACTTTGGCTGTTGCTATAAAAGCTTTGTCTCTGTACCCGCTATTTTATAACAACAAAATACCACCATCTCTTCTATGGAAAAAGAAATCTCAGTGAACTAATGATTTCAGAACCTTCCCTCATCTTCTGTGAGCAATTGAACCCATTCCTAATTAGAGAATTAGGTCACATACTGTTTTTTCACAGTAATATATGCTCTGATAGTCTTTGCTTCTGGTGCTTCTGTGAAGCTACGCGCCTTTTGGATAATCAGATGGAGTAGCTTTGAAATGTGAGTGAATTTGATACAGCTGATGTTCCTGACAGCCTTGGCAATCAAACTCCCTCCGTCTCTGGCGCGGTTGGGATGTGTGTACTGACAGGGCATGCTTCTCTGCCAGCGGGTTTTCGCTCTGCCCTGACAGAGACCATCCCCTGACATGAAGGCACTTAGATTTGGGGAACAGCTAGTGCATGGCCTCCTTTTTGACATGTGCCTGATGCTGCCCCAAAACTGCAAGGGTGGAATGTTATCTAGAGGCTCTTTTTGTAGATCTTTTCTTTCTAAGTGCATCGTCCTTCTCCTCCTCCCCTCCCAGACCCCACATCCCAATTTGAAACAAGTATTGGATCATTTACTACTTGTTTGATCTGTCCAGAAAAGGGTACTTGCTGTTATCGCTGTGAAACGGAGTATACTGTAGGTTGATCTTGTGATTAGGGCCTCCCATCTCGAGCTCCAGTGGGGAGAAGTAAAGCCGTTGTGCCCTCTCTGTCTCGTTAGGGTCTGCTGCTTTTGCTGTTGGCCAGTTACAGCTGTTTTGACATTGTTTTTTTGAAATGCAGTGTGAAGTGGATTGTCCTTTCAGCTCTGGGAAGGCATACCTTTACAAGTGAAGCCCTGTAAATGAAGCTCTGTATTTTTGCTGCTGGTCTTCTGCCATACACCTGGCCTCTAGAAAAGGGTTTGAGGAATTCATCTCTTCTCCGTGGGCATCTAGGTGTTAGAACAGCAGGCAACCAAGAGATGAGCAAGCCCTGTTTCTATCAGCATCTCTTTTTGTGAGCTGTAAGCAGCAGACAGCCTCTGCTTGCTTGCGTCCAATGTCTGAAAGCCGTGGATGCGGTATGAGCTGCATCTTTCTTAAAGCATCGTAGTTGCTTCTGTCCATCCTTGTTCAGGATCCCTGAGCAGAAGAATCGCTTCTCAACGCAGCCTTGTAGCTTGGCACCTCATACTAAATCGGGCACATCTTAAATTAGGCACTGTGGTTCCTATTGTGTATAGCAAGACTTTAGCAATGTCCTTTATTTAAATCCCTGTTAGAAATCAATCTGGTCCATATAAGCAGAGGTGGTCGTTACTTCCTGGATGCCATTGGCCTTTGCAGTAAGAGGTGTGAGTGATGCCCCTGACCATTGCTGCACCCAAGCTGCAAGGACACTGGATACAGAACTTCTGGTGCCATAAAAATGTTATTTTGAGGAGGAATATGAGGTCCAGTTGTCACCTGTGTGTTTCTTAGTAGGTTCATGCTGAAGTTACAAGTCTCCAGGAGCATCAGGCTGTTTATGTCCTGTGGCTGGATATTGTCACCTCCCACCCCAGAAGGGTTTGTAACTGAGCTGGACTTAGATTTTGCTTTCTCTTGGCCAGCTGCAAAAGGCCCTAAATTAAGCCATCTTACTAGTATTTTGGCAAAAATGTGGGCTTTTAGGAGAATGTTATGGGCTTCCCCCATTGTCCTCCTGCCCGACTTTCACCTGCCCCACTCCCCAGATGTGCAGTGCCGGAGGCAGGGTGCCATTCTCGGAGCCCCATTGCTACTCTTAACACCTGGAGGACCTCACCCAGGAACTGAAAATCCTGCTTTTCCCCCAAATGCCCTCTCCTCTCAGCGCTCACTCCTTCTCCCGAGGTACAGGGCAGCGCTGCTCCGGCCCCTGTGCTGTGAGCCACCGTGTTACGGCTGACTCAGACTAACTGCGTGCCTTACTCGTGGATACGAGGCAACTACACAGATCACTTGTCACTTCAGTGCTTAAATCACCCTCTTGGGATCTGTCCTTATCCTTCCCCGAGTGCGGGGACGTCCCGAGAAGCGGGACGGAAACGTCTCAGGTCACTGGGTGGTTTTGGACACCAAGATGTGGTGGAGCTGCGTGTGAAAGTAGGGGCGGTGTATGTGTCCCGGCGAAAGGAAAACAAGGCTGTTCCTCACCTGAAGTACCCACGGCTTTGTCACTACTGTGTCACACATCCACTCTCGAATATCTCGTTGTTCGTGTGCTTGTGCTGAAAGGATCTCGCCTAGCTGGTTTGTTGGCTTGCCTGAGACGCCAGCCCTGCTGGGGCTGCATCAGCGCCGGGTGAGTCAGGGGAGGACTCCTTGCACGGGAGCGCTCGGCAGGCACCAGTGCCGTTGCTGCCGTACGAGACGGTGCCCCGCGTGCACCAGAAACAGGGCCGGGGCAGGTCTCACCATGCAGACATGAATGTGATGCTCTCCATCCTCACGTGATGGAGGGCTTTTTCTGCGGCAGAGCCTTCCCCCTCACCTGCTGCTGTTCCCATAGGAAAGGAGAAACGCGCATTAGGGAAAGAGTAGAGCGTGTTTCTGAGCAGATGGCTTTGAGTGGAAGGGGGATGGATTTTTATTTTTATTTTTTTCCTTGTCCTCAGCTTGTATGAAGAAAGCGATGAGGGGGAAGCCTTATGTCTGCACTCTGATCTCCTTTCAAAGAGCACGTGAAAGCTGAACTGAAAGCATTGCCCTGCCGCGGGGACGGTGCTGTGACCAGCCCTACTGCAGTGACTTGTTTCCACCCCCATCCCTTAGCCGGGGCTTAGGGCCTTTATTCAAGCACCATCCTTGGGTGCTCTGTTATTCCACTGCTGTCCAAAGACCCAAGGAAATTGTAGGAAAAAGGCAACTTAAGTGCTCAGTTGCAATATCTACCGACAGGTTTTATGGGTCAGATGAAAACTGGATCTTTCCCAAGAGCTCTTTGCCCATAGCAGAAGTGGAAGGAATTCAGCTTTTGGGCAGGGGCAGTGAGCCCACCGCGGCATGGTGCCTGGGCAGGGAGCAAGGTGGTGTAGCTCTGTGCCCTTTCCCTGGCCGGGAGGAAAGAGAGACCATTAACAAAGGGCGGCTGAAGACACTGCTCAGCCCTTGGAGGTGGTCAGGACCCTCCCAGCCGGCGCTGTTTGCCTGGGGACCTCACCACTGCTGTTTAATTACCAGGTTGTGTATTTGAGTGACCCACTTCTTTGGCTGTCTTTTCCCTCTGGTTGTTTTTGTGCGGCTGTCTAAATTTGGAGGTCCCTAAGCTGTCCCTTTCAAGTCTTTCCTTACAGCAATTGCTCCCTTCAGTCACCAGCATGCGTCCAGAAACATCACCTGTAAAACTGCTCTGCTTTGCTTCGTAGCAGTCTTCAAGCTGGTTACTTGCCAACCGGGAGGTAACCTGTACCACAACCAGCGTACGCAGGGGTGGAGGAAAGGGGACGCCTTGTCTTGTCCTCCTGGCTGCCACGGAGGGCGTGCAAAGGGATGCTCCTCGGTGCTTCTGCTCCTTGCCTGTCGGGTTTCCAAGGCTGCTCAGGGAGGTGGTCTCTTGCTTCTCATCTGCGGCCTGTGTGTTTGCTGCCGTGTTTGGCTGGAGGTCCTACCGCACAGCTGCAGAATTTGCCATCGCTGGTTCACTTTTCCCAAGCCTAACGAAGCGTGCGGCCGAGCGGTTCTGCTTGAAACTCCTGCAGCTTCTGTAAGGATGGGACCTCTGTCAGTACCTCACAGAGTCTAACCTTCCCTCCGTGAGCATGTGAGAAACAGTTGCCGGTGTACCTGTGTGTGGTAAAACCTCAGGCGGGGACGGCACCGATGCGGTGGCACCTTCTGGGTGTATGCACACGAGAGCTACAGATGTTGAGCAGGGGCTTGAGATAGCAATGCCAGGATGAGCGCTCGGCTGCGGCGGTGTGTCGGGGCTCTCTGGCATCAGCGGGGAGGGAAACATTGATCCTGCTGCTGCTTCCCTGCTGCTGCCTCCTCCTCCTCGCCTGGCCGCATTCCCGCTGTCTGCCGGAGCAGCGTTGTCCCTGTCGGTGGTAGACACGAGCCGTCCGGCTGGGCTGGCCTGCTGTTTCAGATGCTGCACGCCAGTGAAAACTGCTGTTTGTTTTCTGGCGTGACTGTATTAATTGGAATAATGTTTTATTTTGAGGTTTTAGCATTCCGATGTGAGGGGGATTGAGGCAAAACGTTCTAAGTGCAGCTTTGCCGTCACGTCCCTGTAGTGGCCGCAGAATTGATCTGTGGGGAATGCTTCAGTCGGACCGCGCCGGTCGTGCTGCTAGAAATCTCTTTCAGTGGCTTGCAGAGTGGCGAGTGGTTGTTGCAGCAATTCCCCGTGTCTGCCAGCACTTGCATCAGTGTGTCCTTCAGGGATGTTCGCTTCCCTGTCATCGGGGACGCAAAACTGATCTCATCAGAGCGGGCTTTGGCTGAGAAACAACTCCAGCGTGTTTCTCCATCCTTTACTACTTATCCTTTGTGTGAAAAATATCTCCAAATGTACCGTGTTGAACCTCCGTCTCTCCTTGATGTGGGACTAACTAGCTGCGGCTTAAACTTAAAACGAAACCAACCCCAAAACAAAGCAAACAAACAAAAAAACCCCATCAAAACAAAAAACAACCCCCAAACTGAGTGCCTGGCAGGTTTTACTATCTTCAGCTCTCTCTCAAGTCAGGATCAGGGCTGCACAGTGCTGTAGGAGGGCTGTTTCGGGAGGGCTGTTTCAGGAGGGCTGCATTTTTTGTTGGGTTTTTCTCAAGCTGGGGAGTTATTCTGCAAAGTTCTCAGTTGCACAGGGCAATTCTTGCCACCTGTAATCCCCTGTCTAAAAGCTTTGCTTTTACATGGCTGTTAATACGCTCCTGAGCCTCGAGTGCTCAAAGGTGATGTGAACTGAGCGGTGTAAATCTGAAATGGGCGGAATGTTCTTCTAATAACTTGGATTACAAGTTTCTCTGTATTTTTTTTTTATTATTTATTTTTTAAAAGCGAGTAGGTTTTGCTCTATCCAGATCCCGTGATGGCATTGTCCGCTTCTATTGGTGTGTGGGGTTTGGTTTTGGTTTTTTTTTTCAGTTGTTTCAGTGCATGAGCCGCATAGGAAAACCCATGGAAAATGTCTCCTCCTCCTCCGCCCCGTCTCCTTCAGCTTTTGTTTCCAGCTGTTCCCTGGCATGTTTTCCTCCGGCTGCCTCCCTCTCTCGGAAGAGCAGAGCATCTTTCCCTCGCACTTGCAAATAGCTCCGCTGTGAGTTTAGGTTTCGGAGCTGAGGTTTGCTTTTTAAAATCGCATTTTCTTTCCCTTTACCCCTCACCTTCCTCTGGCAGCCCCCGCTCGGCGCGAAACGAGCAGAGATACAGAAGCATTATGTCATAGCGGTTTCTATTTGATTGCAGGCAGAGGAGGAGGAAGGAAGCTCCGATGTGAAAAGCTTCGGCTCCGTTTTGCTAAACGCTTTGCCGTGAGTTGGGACTCACCTGAAAGGGAAATTTCCCTGGGGGTGCAGAGCATGGTGGCTCAGGGTTAGGGCCCCCCCATCGAAGAGGTCTGTCTGTTTCTGCAAAAGTTGTAGTCATAGTAAGGTTGAAATATCATCTCGGAGATTGTTTCTATAGGGCTTCTATTTGCTGAGAGCTTTTTTATGTAGCTTTTTAGATTTTCTTCCTCTTTTCTACCTCCCCTTTGTCTCGTTTCCATCACCCCTTTGGGAAAGTAGACAATATTATATCATTTTAAAACTTTGACACCTGTTCTCCTGTAAATATAACCCCTCAAGTGATTATTGTCCTGTATGTGCTGTGCAGTGCTGCAGCCATTTCAATGTCAGGCATTGAATTTGGCCAAAAATCCTCATGCGATTCAAACAAAATATTCGCTGTTTAAACAGTCAGCAGTTAAGGAGGAGACAGGCAGAAGGGGACACTGAAAGGCTGTACCTAACTGGCAGTTTAATAGAAGGCACTGTGCATCTCTGGAATAATCTCCTTATAAAGAAAATGCAGATTTTTAAAAGAATTCTTATTAGAGATGTCATTTTAACTTATTTTCCAGCCCAGCTTCTGAGTTCCCTGGCCCATTTGGGGGATTTATCGTGCCGCTTTCCTGTCTTTGCCACTGATTGCTCTCTGCACACGCTCCCAGTCATGGACACAGAAATTACCCTGTCTTCTCTTTCCTTCTGTACCAGTTTTAACAGCAGCAGCCTCTAGTCCCTTTCTCTAGTCCCTTTTGCCTGTGGTTCTGGATGCTGAGTGGACAGGAGACCTGACTAGATGGAAAAAAAAACCCAACCAAGCAAAACCGAAACCCCCCACTATTTCCCTGTCCTGTTTACTTAATCTGAAATCATCTCTTATCACAAGAGCTGTTATTTTTCTTCTGTTATTAAACTGCTTAAGTAACTTGATGGTAAAATCCATACAGGAGATGGTGCTCCGGCCCGAGGAGATGACACTCTGTGGGGTTGATCTTGCCTAACCTGGGAGCTTTATCTGTGCTGCTCGCCGTGCTAGCAAACCTCCTTAGGTTGAGACACACTTGTGTTCTTGTAGGTGTCATCAAGGTTAAAATTTAATACGCTTTTTCTGTTTTAAAAAATGCAGATTGCTGGCTTTCTCCCGGTAGCAGCAAAAGTCACGCGTCGGAGTTGCTGCCAGAGTAGCTGGGGTGAGATCTTTGTCCTGCAGCAGCTGTAGGTCAGGAGGAGGAGAGGACCTGGGAGGCTTCAACTTGGGCTGAGAGCAGAGGGTTTGAAAACATGATTTCGGGCTGTTGGGAGCTGCTGCAGGACCGCTGCGAGGGGGCATGCTTCGTTACGGGTGTGTAGAAGGGCGCTTGCTCTGCTAGCGGGGCCAGCCGGTCCTGTACGGGCCAGGAGGGACCGTTGAGCGCACGCAGCAATGTATTGTAGGTCATGTCCCTGGAGATGCGTTGTTATCGCTGGAAACAGCACACCGAAATGTGAAACCCATGTTAGCAACTGTCCTGATGCTTCCAGCGTGGAGCGGTCCCTTTCCGGCGTGGGGCGCGTGGTCAGTGCAGCGAGGCCAAATTCAGGAGCCGGTGAAATCCGTGGTGAGTGGTCTCTCCGTAGCTGCTCCGGGAGCTCTGTGAGTACCCGTGCTCAGCAGGCACGTGGTGTTCAGCCTGTCTACACCCGGCTGAAATGCTGTAGCCTTGTGTCTGGGTGTACAGCGTCAGTCTGGAGACGGCTGCATCATCTGCGTGTTGCCCTGTTGCAACATGACCCTTTAAATGGCAAAACCTGGAGATGCCGACTGGCGTTGAGCAGCGGGGTCTGGGTGGCAGATGGGTGTCCCACCGGTGGGAGACTGCCGCCGTGCCCATCCGGAGCAGGACTGCAGCCGTACGCGAAGCCCGGCGTGCAGCAGGAGCAGGCTTCCCGCGCATGGCAGCGTGCACCTCAGCCCGGTGGTGATGCCACGAAGGTGTGATGCCACAAAGGTCTGATGCCGTAGAGCAACATTTCCCACGTGTTACCCTGCACAGTGGTCAGAACTGTAAATGTGGAGGGTTAACCTCTGCGAGGCCAGGATATTGAAGGTATTTTGGACAAATACTTGGATTTTTTTGAGTGGGGTTTTTTTGTGGTGTTTGGTTTTTTGTCTCCGTGTGTATCTTGGTGTTTGTATGGTAATCCAGCAACAATGAAGTTTGTTATGGTGCCCTCTGATTTTCCTCATAGGCTGCCTTTGTTTCTGCGTGCAGCTGTATAGTTTTGATGGAGATCTGAACTGCAAAGCATGAAGAAACTCTTTTGTTTGTGGTCGCTTGTGTGCATAAAATCATTCTTGATTTTCTTCTAAAGCACAAACCCACTTAACATCCCCAATTCTGGACTGACTTTTGACTGTTTCTGTGGCTTCCCGGGTGTCCACTGAAATTGTTCGAGCTTTAGGAACAGATTTGCTTCTGGCTTCAAAAGCCGTTTTCAGATGCAGTTGTCATCCTGAAATGAGCCCAGAACAGAGTTCCTCTGTGTGAGGACCACGTAGCTGCCGGAACGCTGCTGGGCTGTGGAGCAGGCAGTGGACAAGTGAAGTCTTCTGCAAATCTGGGCTTCCTAGAGGTCTGCAAATAAATGTTTTGCTTTTGGCTGGTTACAAAACCAAACGAGCAATTATTTGTCCCAGATCCCCACCTACCAGCCCTCAGCTGTGGATGAAGATGCCCGGGAACAAACTGATGCAAACAGCCTTTTTGTGAAAGGCTTCCCGTCTAAATCGAAAGCACTCTCCGTTGAATTGAGGTGGTTGCGAGTGAAAGGGGGGAGTATGTTTTTTGGGAGGAAATCTACCGATTCGGGTAACTTCACGTAATGGAAAGGCGTTTGTTCTCCCTCTGTTTCTACACGTGTCTCTGTACGAGGTGCTTGGCAGGTTGTAGGGTGCGTGGTGCAGAGCTGCCAAGTGCTGTGGCAGCTCCCTGGAGTTGGCAGGAGCTCACGTGACGTGCTGAGCTTCGCTCGGGGGGGGACGTGGGCTCCTGGCCGTGTGCGTGGGGCTGACCCCCTCGGCTCGGAGCAGCTCCGACTCATCCGCTGCGCGGTTCAATAATCGGAAGCTCCTCATTACCTCCTGTTGAGTTGTGCGGCAAGTGTGGATTTTGTGTTTGCTGTGCGAGCAGGAGATGACGAAGGCTTGAACAGATGGCTTCCATCTACCCCTGTCCCCCGGCCAGCACCAAGCAGGAGCGGCACTGGTCTCCTGCGTGCCCAGCGTGAACCAGCACCTCTTGTTCCTGTTCCCAAGGCTCAGCTACAGCGCAGGACAGGACCACAGGGGTAAAAGCACGTGCTTTCTGACCAGGGTGCTTTGCGGTGATGCTGTTCGAGAACTTTTATCACCCTGCTTAAAACAAAGAAGTAATACCGCCGAGGTGAAATGCTAACACCAAAAGACACAGACCTGGGGTGAATCCACCTTTGTTTTAAAGCGTATGTTTTGTTGACCCCTGTTGTTGATGGAGCTAATTTGTTGTTTGTCAATCTAAAGAGTAGGTAATTGAATGCATGACTCAAACTGATGAGCTCATGTGTTGTTTGGAAGGGATTTTTTCTGTGGCTTACAGCTCTGAGCTGACTCGCTAAATTGCTGCTGTTAATGTGCTGTTGTACACACTTTTTAAGGTCGGATGACTTCATCAGTTGTTATTTGAATAGCTTGAATTCACTTTTTTTCATCAGCTAGTGTTTATGTGCTCGTACCACTTTTTTTTCTGAACGATTTAGTATCACTTACAGACGATGGAGAAAATAACTACTTCTCTAAGTTAATAGCAGGAGCTGCAGTGGAAGGTAACGCGCTAATAGTGTCTTCTACATACAGATGTCACTGCCTGGTTTTGAAATTACGTGACTCGGAGGATCTCGATTGCTGCGTCTTTGGTGCACGCGTTACTCGGGCGCTGGCCCCAGCAGCTTCTGCCTGGGAGCGGGTTCGGGCATTGGATGAGTACGTGCAATCGTTGCACGCTGCGGTGCAAAACCTGTTTGCTTTGAACGTGCATTCAACAGCTGGCAACTCCCGGCCAGCTGTAATTTCCGTACCCATCTGCCTCGTTTGATTAGAAATGAAACGACAAGTCTTTCTGTATCGACTTTCGCCCACAAGCGAACAATTCTGATATGAGTCTTCAGGCCTGGCTGCCCTTTTACTCGCAGGCTGGTGAAGGCGTGAAAAAAAGAACCCCAAAATAAGGCGTTTTGAAATAATAATAATAATGGGTCCTGGCTTCGTGTTGTGCTTCTTGGAGCAACTTGGCTGCTGGACTCGGTAGCTGCAGGTTGACATTTAGTGACCATCGTGCCATAAACCATTCTTAAATGAAAAGGTGGGACACAATGAGGGGGAGCACGTGAACATGGTGATGGGGGGTAATAACTGTTCTTTTCTTGTGGAACATGGTTCTGCCAGAAATTGAGGCCCAGGAGGCCGGTGCCCGCTTTGGTTTGAACAGAGAGGCTGTGGAGAAGCCGGTGAGTTTGTACAGCCATGGCTGTGTCGCGGGAACGTGCTGTGGAGCATGTTCTGGAGTAGCTCTGTCCCCCTTGGCCATGTGTATCGCTCCTGGTACACCCCCAAGGGCAGGAGCTGGAGAGAGCTGCTGCCGGGAACGCTGCTCGTGGATGACACCGTATGGATGGGGGTTATTTCACCCTGAAATACCCCGACGGGGGGGAGGTCTTGGTTCAGGCGGTATTGCGAGCTGCTGTGCCAGTGTCCTTGCTGTCCAAACTCCTGCTGTCAGCCCCACAAGCGAATGCAGTTTGGTTATGGGGGTGATCTGTGGGGTTTTGCCATGGTTTTGGGGTGGGGGTTTTTGCATGCCAAGCTCTGGAAGTGGGAACGATGCTCTTATTCTGGAGCCGGTCTGCTATCGTGTCCCAGTGCAGACCTAGAGCTACTGCACCCACCTTTTGCCCTCGATTTTGTGACCTCCCAGCACTTCTCTTCCCTCAATTGTTCTCTTCGGCTTGTTGGTGAGGAGGGGACTTGGCTGGTTGTCGCTGCTTCTGCCTTTTCTCCGCACTCGGCAGGGATGAGGCCATCCCCACTCATTTGTTTTTGGGGAAACTGTGGCACCCCAGCCCCTCGGGCTCTCAGATGTGGGGCGGTGCTGCCGCATCGTAGGGAACAACTATTGCTTTCATTAACTCACCCCTATAAAAACCTTGGCCGGGGTCAGTTTGCCGGCCGGTGCCACTGCTGGCCTCTCTCCCCACGTGCATGGCATGTCGCAGGCACTCCAGCTTTCTGAAGGAGCAGGGCAGCCTCACACGGTGCCGGCGCACACAGGGGCAAGAAGGCTTTCCATTTTAAACCCCAGCCATGTCAGTCGTGGCTTAGAAAGGTCTAGTTCACATCTGTGACGCCCGGGGACTTGGTAAAATAAACAGTCGTCTTTGGGTACTGCTTGGTTATTGCCGGCATTTGGGATAAATTAATTTCTGCACTAAGGGTTTTTAGGCTGAACTGGAACACAGAAGGGCTCCAGTTCTCAATCTGCTGTACAGGCAGAGGCGCAGTCGCCGTCCTGGGTTTTGCACGGATTAATTGTTTGGTTTTTCCTCTTTTAATCCAGCTGGAAGATTCACACAAGCCCTTTGGAGGGAGAGGGAGGGACCTCTCAGCAGCTCGAGTCTTGCGCACACGCAAATAAGATGACTGGTAGCTTATGTGATAAAAAACTTGCCTGCGCATCCCCAAAAGTGGCCCGAGGGACAGTGACGGGCTGGGGAGCCCGAGCGATACCCAGCCAGGCTCTGCCGGCCCTGCAAGAGGGTCTCGGAGGAGGGGACACCCTGCCCAGAGCCCTCCCGGGGAGCCTGGCCGGTAAGAGACCGCCAGGGAGGGGACAGGGCTCTCATGTGTAGTTTACGTTCTCCCCAAAATTCACGGTTGGCTATGGTGTTCTTGCTGGCATCCACAGCGTTGTCTGAACTGGTGATAAAGGTTTTAAACTAAATTTACCCATCTCGGCTTAGTCACAGCTCTCGAAGTCATTTGCTGCTGAGAAGCTTCACTGGAGATTCATTCTTCATGTTTTCCTTTCGCAAAAGGGAAGAAGAAAATTATTTACAATCCATTGACCCACTCTAAAGCATTTAAGGATTGCCACACCGCTTGGGTTACAAATTCTTCACAATTGCTCCGTAAAGTCCGCCCCGCTGATCGGGAGGGATTCTCAGGGCTCCCCAGGAGAAACAGAGTTTGCTTGATACTCTTGACGGTGTTTGCCTGGTTTACAATCAAGGAATGCCTTTAAATTTTTCAGTTATTGATTTGCCAGCTGCTGGCAGAGACCTACATCGCTTTCTCCCGAGGATCCTCTTGAATGCCACGCAGCACGCCCAGCCCTTCATAGCTGGTTACTCGAGTTCACTGCGAAGTCGCAGCAAGTTAAATATTTGATGGGTAGTCTCTATTTTTATTTTATTTTATTTTTATTCCAGCCCTGTGCTCTCCCCTCTTCCCAGCAGCCGCTGGTCCGTGTGGCAGAAAACCTGCAAACCTTTAAGACAACCTTATAAGAAGCCCTAGACCTTTTTCTGGACTCAGCAGAGCTAATGTAGGAAAACAGAAGAGTCTGGGCTTGTTTTGGGGGAAAATCCGGCATTTTCAGTGAGACAATTGTGGCGTGGTGGCTTCGGCTGTATTAATGACAGTCACAAATGAAAGTCCGTCAGCGGGCTTGCTGGGTGACGTGCTGCGGTGGCAGGGTGGGTGTTTCGGGTGGCTTGTGAGACAGCGTTAAAATTTCCCGGCAGAGCAGGGCGTTTCTCTAGGGGTGCCGACAGATCAGGCACGTCTCGCTCAGCGCTCCTCCTCTGAGGACTCAAATGCCATCGTTGTTAGAAGAGCTGCAGAATGGAGCCGCTCTGGCTTCGTTATGAATATAGATGAAATAACAATCTGCCAAAAAGCAGCATTAGTCAGATAAGTAATAAACGTATACTCAATTTATCTTATTTTCTTATTTATGTAATGCATTGTGTGAAGGATTGGACTTGGCTCATCATCGTTGTACACCTCAAGTTTTGCCTATTGACCTTATATATCACTTTGCAAATGGGTTCGTTGACTTCTTTTGAATTATAAATAAGTGAAACCCAGTCGGATTTAATTAAACCAAGAAAGAAAAAAGAAAAAAAGCTGAGGTGGCATTATACAGTGCACATCTGTAAGCTGGGGGAACTGATTATATTTTTAATGAAGTTCAAATACCGTGCGTTGGGTTTTTGTTGTGGGTGGACTAACAGAAAGTGAGGTGGTGGATTCCGAGCTCCCACAAGCAGAAGACAATCCATTTAAGAGATGAGGTGGCAAAAGCACCTTTGGCCAGTCTGATTCACGCAGACTGTAAATGGCCTTAAGTGATAAGTAGGGTGTTTCTCAGGAGGAAAGCAAGCTTGCCTTAAAACTCTATCCATGTTTAACTCGAGTGCATTGATTTATTTTTTTTTTTTTTAAATCTTATTTTTCCCTTGGGTAAGAGATTTTTGAGCGTCACCTGAAATGTCTTCTGCCCTAGATTTGTGAATAAATTATGTTCTTCTTAAAGACACCGCAGATGCCAACCGGAGATGTTGCTGCCAGCCCGCTGCAGCCCAGCCTTCGCGGAAGGTCACAGGAAAACCTGCTGATGCCTGGCTTTATCCTGGGACGAGTCCCTCTGTCACGGGACGAGTCCCGGTTGTACCTTTCTGATATTTGCATATGTGCGGTGGAGCTCTTGGTTGGCAGTTGGATCATTAGAGCATCTCTGGAGGAGGACACTCGATTCGGACCAATAACCTATAAAATGCAGCGTTGGCCCTGGCATCACACCGAGAGCTGGGATGGCCCTCACCCTGGCTCGAAGTCAGGAGCGCCTTGGAAAGGCAAAGGAGGAAAAAGGCACGTACTGCTCTTACTGCTGTGGGGTGTTGCTCAAATCTGCCTTTTCAAGGGGGGGCGACCCTTCTGGTCCCCTGCCCCAGCGTTAGGGCAGAGTCGTCTTGAGAGCCTGCAACTGCAGAATTGTCTCCTTTTCTCTAAAACAAAGACCTTCACAAAGCCAAGAAGCCGCTGTGCTTACAGTAGTAAATATTTATAGAGCCTTGTTCGCTTGAGCTATTTAAAGCAATTTTCCTGAGATATTAATCTGTTGAAAGGGAGAGCCCGAGAGTAGCACAAAATACGTCTCTCCCTCGTCTTTCTAGCTGTTCCAATGCGACTTCTAGTTCCACGTGCCTGCTTGCCTGCTGCCTCCTCCGCTGTGTTTTCGGTGTGCGGACGCAGTGCAAGGGCTTGGCGGAGCGGAGGGACGCCTTTCTCCGAGCCGTGAATTCCCAAGAGGAAGGAGAGGGGGACTGACAGCCTGATACAAAGTATTATCAAGCGCTGGAAGAAAATTGTTGTTTCTCTTGGAGGGGTTTTACTTTTCCTGTTCACATCAGGTGTAATCTTTTCGGTGAAAGATTTAAAGGTTGGATGTGGGGGTTTTCAGGTCATCTCGATGCAAAGCGTGCTGCGCTCTGCATGAGTAATTTGGAAGAGGTCAGAGTTTCCTATAACACATCCTGTGTATTCCCACGGGAAAATGTCTCGCTCTCTTAGGTTTTCCTTATACCAATTGGCAAAAGAAAGAAAGGTTTGGAATTCCCTGGAGTCTTGCCCGGCAGCGTGAAACCCAGGCTCTGCGGCGGGGAATCGGGTGTCTGACATCAGGCTTGGTGACAGCAGAGCGCTCTGCAGAGCGCCCTGTGCCAGGTCGGCTCGCTGCTCCAGAAGTGGGGTTGAGATGGCGTCAGCGTAAGTAGGAGTCTAAAGCAGGACTGGAAAAATAGCAGAGGAGTCGGCCTGAATGCTAAATTAGAGAGAACAGCCCAGACTTGTTTTCCAAGCCTCGATCGTTTTGTTGCATCATGCTAGATATTGGTCAAGAAAGAGATCGGTTGATATAAAATAAGCTTTAAACGCGACTGTTTTCTCTTCCCCCAGCGCGGCGTGCCCCGAGGGCCGGGCAGGGTTGCGGAGGCAGCTGCTTACGGCGCGACGTGTCGGAGGGTTTGCTGGTGCTGCGGGTGCCGCGGGAGCGTGGCGTGGGGTTTGCAGCACCCCGTCACAGGAGCATCTCCTGGGTTTTGCAAGAGGGGTATAGCATTAGGTTTGCAGCACCGCGTCACAGGAGCACGGCACAAGGTTTGCAGCAGGAGCGTGGCGCGGGGTTTGCAGCACCATGTCTCAAGAGCATGGCGTGGGGTTTGCAGCACCCCGTTGCAGGAACATGTCCTGGGGTTTGCTGGAGGAGCATGGCGTAGGGTTTGCAGCACCCCATTGCAGGAGCATGGCGTGGGGTTTGCAGCACTCTATTGCAGGAACATGTCCTGGGGTTTGCAGGGGGAGCATGGCGTAGGGTTTGCAGCACCCCATTGCAGGACCGTGGTGTGGAGTTTGTAGCACCATGTCTCAAGAGCATGGCGTGGGGTTTGCAGCACCCAGTTGCAGGAACATGTCCTGGGGTTTGCAGCACCATGTCTCAAGAGCATGGCATGGGGTTTGAAGCACCGCATCACAGGGACATGGTGTGGGGTTTGCAGAACTCCATCATGGGAGCGTGGCGTGGGGTTTGTAGCATCCCATTGCAGGAGCATGACGTGGAGTTCGTAGCACCGCATCTCAAGAGCATGGCATGGGGTTTGCAGCACCCCATTGCAGGAACGTCCTGGGGTTTGCAGCAGGAGCGTGGCGTGGGGTTTGCAGCACCCCATCGCAGGAGCGTGGCGTGGAGTTTGTAGCACCAC
>VUYV01000368.1:663591-690658 GCA_008711295.1 Anarhynchus alexandrinus | reverse complement strand
AGCACCCTGTTGCAGGAACATGTCCTGGAGTTTGCAGGAGGAGCGTGGCGTGGGGTTTGCAGCACCCCATCGCAAGAGCGTGGCGTGGAGTTTGTAGCACCACATCTCAAGAGCATAGCGTGGAGTTTGCAGCACTCTGTTGCAGGAACATGTCCTGGGGTTTGCAGCACCATGTCTCAAGAGCATGGCATGGGGTTTGAAGCACCGCATCGCAGGGACATGGTGTGGGGTTTGCAGAACTCCATCATGGGAGCGTGGCGTGGGGTTTGTAGCATCCCATTGCAGGAGCATGACGTGGAGTTCGTAGCACCACGTTGCAGGAGCATGGCATGGGGTTTGCAGCACCCCGTTGCAGGAATGTGTCCCGGGGTTTGCAGCAGGAGTGTGGCGTGGGGTTTGTAGCACCACATCTCAAGAGCATAGCATGGGGTTTGCAGCACCCCGTCACAGGAGCATGGTGCAGGGTTTGTAGCACCATGTCTCAAGAGCATGGCGTGGGGTTTGCAGCACCCTGTTGCAGGAACATGTCCTGGAGTTCGCAGGAGGAGCGTGGCATGGGGTTTGCAGCACCCCATCGCAAGAGCGTGGCGTGGAGTTTGTAGCACTACATCTCAAGAGCATGGCGTAGGGTTTGCAGCACCCCATCGCAGGAGCATGGCATGGAGTTTGTAGCACCGCATCTCAAGAGCATGGCATGGGGTTTGCAGCACCCCATTGCAGCAACATGTCCTGGGGTTTGCAGCAGGAGTGTGGCATGGGGTTTGCAGCACCCCGTCGCAGGAGCGTGGCGTGGAGTTTGTAGCACCACGTCACAGGAACACGGCGTGGGGTTTGCAACAGGAGCGTGGTGTGGGGTTTGCAGCACCACGTCACAGGAACACGGCGTGGGGTTTGCAGCACCCTGTCGCGGGAGCGTGGCGTGGGGTTTGCAGCACCACATCCCTTCTGGGTGATCAAAGCCCGTTCTGGTGGAGAATAAATGTCAGTCTCGAAATGAGCTGTACTCGGCTGCGAGCAGAGGTGATGCTCAGGTGGGGGAAACCCTGGCAACTACAGAAATTAAATTTTAAAAACTTCCCTTAACCTATTGGCGTCTGAGCTGCCTGAAATGAAAAAAAGCCGAGGAGCGGCCCCCGGGGTGGCGTGGCCGGGACAGGCTCTGCCGGCGGCTGTCACGCTGCCAGCAGCCTCTGTGCAACGGTGGCATCTAGTGGCTGCTGTGGCTCTCTGTCCCCAGGTCCCTGGGACAAGGGGAAAGCCACGGCTGAGCTTGAGCTGTAGGCTGGGCCATGGAAAGCCCAGCTGGGCTGCTCTGCTGGGAAGGGGGGCGAGTATGTGTTGGGTACAGCTCAATAAACAGCGGTGGTGGTACTGGCACTAAAATAGTGAGGTACCAGCTGTGAGGTGGCCGGTGCTGTGGCGAGTGCCCCTGTTTTAAGGGCATCTGTGATCGATGCAAGTTTTCTAGCACCGGTGAGCCACGGCCATCCTGCACAGGTATGGGAGAGCCGCGCTTGCGGGCTGCGTCCCGCTCAGAGTGCGCTCCAGCTAAAAGAAATATACTCCAAAAGAAAAAAAAAAGGGTGTTTTGTGCAAGCTGGAAAGGGAGTCCGTTTGAGCTGTCCTCATGCACTGAGTGTTTGTGGAAGAGGGAACCTGAAATTTTCTCCAAAATGGTGCAGTTGTGCAGTTTTTTGTCCTTGTCAGTGAGCTTGTAGGTGGAGTTTTTGTTCAAAAATCTTTCGTAAACTTAGCTCCTAGTCCTAATTTGGGTGCTTACAACCTAAACAGTGCATCACTTTCCTCCAACCCTTATTACCAGATGCTGCTTAAATGCTGACTGTAGCCTAGAATAAAAAGTCAAAATGGCTCTGCTTTTAACTGGAGTGTGTGTGAATCCCTCAGGGCAGTTTGGTGGCAGTACCATGGGGGTGTAATCCCCACCTCAGAAAGGAGTGAAGGCCTTTACCCTTCACCTCCCGCACTCTGATGCCAAGGAGAGAAGTTCTGCGCAAAGTCGCGGACCGTCTGGAGCCCAGGCAGCGAACCCAGTCTGGAAACGTGAAGAGATAGACTTGGTACTGTCCTTTCTCTGTGCTTTTGTGTTCGGCGTTTGATGTCAAGCGTGGTGGGCAGCAGGTGCCTGGAGAGTCTGCCAGAACCGCTCCATCGTGGTGAGATTTCTTAAATTTCCCGCACGAGCGCTGGGCTGCCGTCCCTGCCTGTCCCCTGGGAAGGGATATCTGCGGGGGGATGAGTACAGCCACGCACCTTGGGCTTCCCTCCTTCCACCTTGCATACCTTCTCTTCCAACCTCAGACTTCGCTGTGAGGGACATGAAGAACATCTGCTTTGCCTACGTACATTCCCTGAGCATCTTTGGAGCGAGGAGCGGTCGCAGCAGGAGCTCAGGAAGTTTTCCGGCGCTGTTTTCTGCCGGTTGCCCGCTTTGGTCATGGCCATATTGTTCTACCCAAAGACTGGCGTTGCTCAGGTTTAAAGTATGTGGTGTAGTTTCAGGTGGCCGTGGAGGGAATGGGTATTTAAAGCATTGCTCTGGTGACCAAGTCGTGTATGTTTGTGACGGGGAACCCGTGTTCCCCGTGTTGGGGATGTCAGCTGGGCAGTTTGTGAGCGTGCAGCCTAACGAAGGCATTTCTGCATCTGTGCTTTTGCCGTCTCCATGAATGAGTTTTCTTCTCTTTCCAGTCAAGCTGAACTTCTCTCATTTTTTAAAAGCTGCTAGTCGAGCAATTCGTTTCACCTCACCGGTGGCATTTTTGGAAGCGCGCGGCCTTTGCGCCCTGAAAATGGTCTCTATTCCCCCTCCTCGGTGCTTTCATGCAACTGCTCCATCCGTGTGCTGCCGGTGCGGAGGGTGCGGAGGACTTGCTGCTTGCAGGGAGCTCGTCTGCCTAACGAGAAATGGGGCAGTTCTGCGGTGGAGCAGAGTCTCTAGGGATTTTACATCTGGAACGGGGTGGTGGGCTTAATTAGCCCCTTCCCTAATGACCCTGTCAGCCTGTGCCAGGAATGATCCTGGTTCCGAAACTGGGGGGGAGATGTCTGGATGCTCCCTCCTGGTTGCAGAGCAGGCTTGCTCCCGCCACCGCTCGCCTTCCCTGGGGACAAGGGAGATTTATATCTGCCTGAAAATAAATACAGATCATTCACTTGTCTCTGGAGGAAGATAAAATGTAAACTGTCTATTTTCTGTGATAAAGCACTGGAAATAGTTGGAATTTAAGATAATTATCTTTATTGCTTTTTATAGCACCCTGTGAAGGCTGAAATCTAATTTGTTTTTCACTAACAGGGAGCTCCTGCTGATGACTCAGAAAAATCCATTTGCCTTATTGACAAACTTGTCTGTTTGGTTATCGGGGCAGTATTCTCCTTGCAGGAAAAAGGAAATACAGGTCGTAACGCAACAGTGGGTTTTTAATATAGATTCGGAGTTTGATATCTGTTGGCGAGAGGAAAAAATAAAGTTGATCTAATCGGAGTGAAGCGACTCTGCTTTATTAAAGACGATTGTAAATTAGTTTATGCTTTAGTGGGTGTGCGCTAATGGCGCACGGTGCTTTGTTTAAGCAACTTCCATAGGCTTGGAGCTTATTAACTGGAACTTGTGGAGAAGCTGCTTTTCCTGGGCACCTGGTGCCCCTTGGCTGTTCCTGAGCCCAGGCTTTGGGGAAGGAGGTGGGAGGTGAGGTCCTGTCTCTTCCCTCCTGTGCCTGCGGCCGCGGGGAGCAGCATGTTCTGCTCGGTTTGGACGTGTCGCTTGCCGAGTGGCATTGCCCCTTTTTTTAAACTGTCCTGCAGTCTGAATATGAGGTGAGCTCCCAGTTTTTAACAAGCTCCTTGTGTATCCGAAGGTGTTGAGCACCCCTCCTGCGAACGAGTCGCTTGTCAGCCCAGCGGGGTGTTGTGGTTTTGAGGGTCTTCTGCTCTGGTACTATGGCTCTACGAAAAGCAGTTGTCAGTGCTGCGCTCTCTGCTGTCGGTAAAAGGGGAGTGCTTTCTGCCGTATCCAACCCTGTACGATACGCACCTGAGAGCTGCTCAGAAGAAGAAACTGCATTCTCTGGACACACTTGCAATATCACCTACCTCCCAAAACATGCTTTGGCTTTTGCAGGCAGTGATGTTTGAGAGGTGGTGGGTCTGCAGGCTGACTTAGCAGAGACGCTTCTAAATTGTTCATCTCTGGCTCAGCCCCCAAAAGTCTGTAATTTAATGCTGTCGCTTGGGATAATGCTGCAAACCACTGAATCTCCCAGAGCTCGAGTCCTAAACAGGTTTTATCCAACAATGGAGAAGAAGCAGCCTAGGGGTTAATTATATTTTTAGGGAGGAGGGATAGAGCTGCACAAGAGTAGGCTTTGCCTTGAAGCAGAGCTTTATTTCTATGAAGCCTCTGTAGCCCTCCACAAACACTCAATACAGCAAAGGGGAGAAAAACATCACTTTCTGTAAACATGAAATGATAGATCTGGGTGGGCAGAGCAGGTTTCTTGTCTGTCTCTGAAGACCTGCTCGGTGTTTGCTCAGCTTTTTATCGCTTTCCTTTCAGGAATCGACTACAAGACCACTACTATCTTGTTGGACGGCAGAAGGGTCAAGCTGGAACTCTGGTGAGTGTTTCGGAGCCGCTTTGGCTGGCAGCGCAGGAGCGGTGATGAGCAGGGGCCGTGGTGCTGCTAGTGGGATGCGTACTGAGCCACAGAGAGTGCAGAGCATCCCCAGGCGTGCGGTGAGGCTTGCTAGCTGTTCTCCCCAGTGACTTATTCTAGCAAACCAGACCCCTTTCTGTTAATTGAGTAGCACAAACAGCATGCTGTTCTTTGCTGGAAAAGTCCAATTTCAGTCTTTCTCCGTCATACCTGACCATGTTCCATACAGCTCTTGATCACTGAGGGAGCAATGCTATTTTGGAAGCAATACTGGATTTTCCTGAAATCCTAGGATGAGAAATGTAGACAGGAGGATAGGAAAGGAGGAGAAAAAAATCACAGAATCGTAGAATGGTTTAGGTTGGAAAGGACCTTGAATATCATCGAGTTCCAACCCCCCTGCCATAGGCAGGGACACCTCCCACCACACCAGGCTGCCCAAGGCCACGTCCAGCCTGGCCTTGAACACCTCCAGGGATGGGGCCTCAACAACCTCTCTGGGCAACCTGTTCCAGTGCCTCACCACCCTCAAAGTGAAAAACTTCTTCCTAATGTTCAATCTAAACCTGCCCTCTTCCAGTTTGAAGCCATTCCCCCTCGTCCTATCACTCCATGCCCCAGTAAAAAGCCCTTCCCCAGCTCTCCTGAAGCCCCTTTAGGTACTGGAAGGCCGCAATAAGATCTCGCCGGAGCCTTCTCTTCTCCAGGCTGAACAGCCCCAACTCTTTCAGCCTCTCATAGGAGAGGTGAAAGAGCCCTTAGTGCCTACAGAAGCCTGGATATTTCTCAATGACTTGAGTAGAAAAGTAAAACGAGAACAGTGGATAGACCTCATAGTTAGTGTCAGAGGATGGTAAACCTCTGGAGAGCAGGACTTACTGGAGTGACCTGACGCTGGGATGGAGATGGGAGAAGGCTGCATGGGAGGGGTGACCCCAGCCTTACCTGCCAGCACCAGTGGGAGACCTGGAGTCCTCTGGCCCAGTTCTGCCTGAGGTTTAACCTGCTGAGAAGCTGACACAGCAATCCTGTAGATGAAAGAGGAAGGATAGGTAGCCCGTCCCTATACTGGGCCTCACCCAGATCTAGTAGGGAATGACACAGGCCCCGAAACGTGAAGTTAAATAGCCCCTTTACCAACGCTTGTATTGAGTAACAGGAACATTAGTATTCTGTGCGAATTGTTAAAAAGGAGTGAACGCCATGTTCTCGGCCTCAGTCACTGACTCCAGCAGTGTATAGTTTCATGGTTTAATTATACCCCTGCTCTCTGAAGCTGAATGTCCTCATTTTTCTTACAAAAGAACAGAAGCAGCTAATTTATCTCTTCCAGCTCGAATGTTTATATGTGCTGCTTATGTTCTTCTGTCTCTCTTGTAAGATGTCTGTTTTAACAGTTCAACCCCAAGTGTGTAGTTACTTATTGCTTCCCTCTTGAAACCTTCCTCTTTTTCTACTGTAATTCTTGAGCTGGAGAACCAGCAGAGAGCCTGGAAGCTGGTGGCATTGGTTGATGATGCCTTAGTGTAATCTTTTACCATTACTTTCCTCATGCAACCCGGTGTTTGATTGCCAGGGGAAAGGGAGACTTAAGCACAGACTGTTAAATTGCTGTCCAGGACCAATAATATGATCCTTGAAAGCTTTAGATCTGAAAGAATGACTGTCCTAAACTTGATGTCACTGTAGCTGGTGCAAATCTATGGCTGAGGGTTTCGTCAGGCTTCTCAGTGGTCGTTAATGTGTCTTTTATCCTGGCCCAGTGAATAGACGTGACAAACATCATAACATGTCTCTGATTACCCTGACACATTTCGGTATAAGCCCAGCACACCAATTTAACCAGTATTCTGTCCTAGGTGTTCCTGTGGGCACTGAGAGGTGCTGGTATGGTAGTCAGACTTATTTACACCATTTCAAAAGTTGCAGTCGAGACAAATGACAGTGGCTGAATAGCCCTTTATTGTTGCAGTGGGCTAGAAACGCTGTTCCCTGAGCTCTCTGTAGGGTATGTTCAACCAGGTCTGTCGGAGATCTGGGTGTAAAGATACTTCCTTTCATTTTTGGTTAAAACATGTTTGGAAAAATAAGTGAAACTAGACAGCGCAATACAATTTCTCCTATCTTGAGTGGTTATGTTCATTTTATGATCGGTCAGCTCTCCTCCGTGGCTAGGAGAGGTCTGCACTCTCGCTCTGCCTTTGAACTCCTGTGGACTGTAGGGAACTGGAGAGAAAATCCTTTGCTCGAGGCAGTAAAATGACTTAAATCCCTGTACATCATAAGGTACAGCTGAAGCCGAGTGGTTTTGGTTTGTAGCTTCTCCGTGGGAAGCACGCTGCCAATGAGGACCTCTGGAGTGTGTCTGTAGCCAAAGGTGGAGATGCTCCCACCGATTCTTCCCATAAACACCGTGCAGGGCAGTTTGGGTACCATCCATGTCCTAAAGACCTGACAAGATCAATATGGATTTATTAGTTTTTTAAGTCCAATGGGAGTTGTGCAGTATGGGATTCCATCCTCCAAATTTCATAGCTGTAACTTTACTTTTCTTTGTTGCAGGGACACCTCAGGGCAGGGAAGATTTTGCACCATTTTCAGATCCTACTCTAGAGGAGCCCAGGTAAGTGCTGCTCTCAGTCCTTTGGGGCATGCTTGCTTTTCCTTCAGGCTGTAAAAATCCTTTGTGCCATGGTAAAAAAACTCTGAAGAGGAAGGCATCAAGCATCAAAAGGATGGGATCTGCGTGAATACCAAGAGGCACTGCATGCCGTCTTGCTGCCTGGTATTCTGTTTCTATGAAACGGTGGGAGAGAGGGGAGTGAAGGACAGACTTTCCTAGACTCTTACAGAAAAGGTCTGTTACAGACTATATTCAGTTTTAGTTCCTAGAGAAGGGCTGAGAAGATGGGGTTATAGAGGACAAGGCAATTCTGGCTCTGGATCTGCCTTAGCTTTAATGTGGGAGCTCGTACTTCGTGAGGTTTGTCAAATTTGTTTAAATATCACATTGGTTTTCCCAATGGAGTTCTTCCAGTCCGTATTGCCTTCAAGTCAGTTCCAAAACCAGGGTGGCTTCTACTGGCATGTTTGATGCAGACTTGAAACTAGAGCAGCTCAAGTGGATCGTAAAGTGCATTCCTTAAAACGTGGGACAGAGCTTTTACATTTTGAGTTTCTCCTTTGGGCCCTCCTCTGTTCAGAATCTAGATGCTATTCCAGCAGAACAATCTTGTGGTCCTCTGAAAAACTGCTGTTAGTTAATAGAGCTTTCTTACAGTTCTGTTGTCATCCGTTTAGTAATGTGACACGGTCCTTCCAGGATAAAGTCTCCCTAAGCTAAATGAAATACTGTATTTTTCCTTTTGTTTCCAAATTGGAAAACTTTGGAGAAAATCCCTCCTCACTTAGACACTAAGAGTCGGAAGCTATATATCAAGCTCCTGACTTGTGCCAGTGTCCTGGCAGCTTCCCAGCCTTTGGGAAACTTTGCCACTTTTATTCAAGCTCTTGCCGCTATTGCTCTTGGCTTTTTGCTCCTTGTAGCTGTAGACTTTTGCTTTGCTAACTGGCAAAATCCATCATGCCCTCTTTCCCTGAGACTTCCTTCAAATTCACTTGTGCTGTAGAGGTGAGAGCGCTTCACCTGGGATGTGCTGTTGATATGTCCTCTGGTGTCTCGTTTATTCTTGTTTGTGCACATCTCTGGGGTTGTGGATGCTTTGAGGCAGCTCCTTTGAAGCGGAGGCCAATTTCCTGGTGCTTGCAGAAGTGCAAGGCAAGGAGCGTTGGAGCGTGCCTTCTGCAGGGGGAGAGTACGGGATCTCCCCTTCGCGTGCTCAGTCCCAGGTGTGAGTTTATCTTTAAGCTTCCCTCTGCCCATAATACATTTCAGAAATAGCGTTCGAGAGCTTTTACCCCTGTCTGCAGCGTGACCTGCTTTTCCAAACCGCTGTACAAAAGACTTTCTCCCCTTCGCGAAGACTGTGAGCTCCTCGGAGCAGGTGCTGTGTCTCCACAAGGCTGCGCCCAGCAGAGCCTGCACCCGCATGCCAGAACCCGTAGCTGCTGCTGCTGCCTACGTACATACACAAGCAGCGATGAGAATACTTGAATTGGATGGAGAGACGGGTCCACATCTCTTTAGAAACTGCAGTGGAGCTGTCGGGCACTTGCACAGTGCCTCCTTTGGGTTCCTGCAGCCTGTTCTCCACCCTAGACGCTGCCTTTGACACTGGATGTCATAAGGTGTCGTGCATCTGGCTGACCTTAAGTTCGAAATTGGAGATTGCTTTCATCTTCTTTTCCCAAAATGAAGTTCTTGACCTTCTTTGCGTTGGAAGCAACGTCTTGCCCTTCTGCTGTACTTACCAGTATTGCTTTAGGAACTCTCAGCTGAACATCTGCGAGGTTTGCCTTACCCATCTTATCTGCTTACCCCTCCCAGGAAGGAGTCTGTCCGAGAGACGCTCGCAATAAACCTCACCAGCCAGGCAGAGGGACCTTTAATGCAACTGCTTTATTGCTGAGTGCTGGGGTACGGAGCTTCCTCACACAGCAAGGTGTGGCTTACGCCTTCTCCTCAAGGCCTGCGTTCTGCTTGTGCCACAAACACCTTTTCCAAAGTACTGCCGTGATGCCTTAATCCTGATCTGCCCATATAGTCAACCCTTACCCTTAAAAACAACAAAACAGCCCTAAACAGTAAACCTGCCCAGTAGGAGGAGGGTTAGTTCCCACCTGGAGCATCTCTGCTGCCCTCTGAAGTGCTCATGAGATGAGCAGGGTGGACAGTGGGTGCCTCTTGAAGACGAACGCCTAGAGTCCTTGTACAGTCTTCTCCAGGTGGCTTGGAGTAAAACTTAGGTTGGTTTCAGCATCAGGTGATCGGCTCCCGTGTGGCAATGCAGCAATATTCCTGTATTAGCAGGAACGCAGAGGTTTTCTCTCTTAAATAACTCACCGCATCTTTCAATGGAAGAGGGAAGTTTCTTAAGTTAAACTCTTAATGGTTAACCAAAGCAAGAGGACAGTTTGTTTTGAATAACAACTGTCTGTATGGCTGCAAGAACGGACTTCAGCACCTCCAGTTATTGTCAGTACAGAGAAGCGAACTTCTTCTGGCATAGCATTAGCCTGAAGGCAACTTAACCCAGTGGGGTCTCGGGGGAATAGAGATAAATTGCTCCCAAGTTCTCTGTATTTGTGCAAGATGTATTTAATGCTGCCTGCTGTACTGACTTCTTCGCTTCAGCTGTCTGCTTCCCTCTCTGCTGTCTTGGTATCATCAGACTTAAAGACTTGTGCTGTAGGAAGCCTGATGCGAATCCCGTTGGAGGCAAGAGAAACAGCTTTTTTAACCTACCAAGCCAAAAGCTCAGGAAGAATAAACGCAGCAGAGAAGAGAGACGCCAGGTCTGTTTAAAGTGGGGGGTGATATTTGTACAAGAACGGTTTGGTATAAACTGCCCACAAGCAGCTTCGTGCTGAAAACGAGCGAAAGGCGAGTAGAGGACTGAGACTCTGAACTGAGCTTCCCATAAGGAGCACAAAGGGGAGCTTGAATGAGTTTCCAAAGAGGACTTTGACAGGTTGGCTGTGAGAGCAGGGGGCTGGCCTCAGCGACCCGGCAGCACTTACGGGGGTGACTGGGAACAGGGGGAGTCGGTCCGAACGGCCAGTGCTCAGGAGAATACTTGGTATGAAAAGTGCCTTCAGGTAAGGGACGCACACCTGACCTTCCCACACCTTATTGTTTCTCAAGTGTCGCGATAAGAGTTGAATCTTCTGAAGTAAACCCCAGAGAGGTCGCAAAGTGGAAAACCAGTCTCTGAATGGGGAGCAGACCTTCTTGGGAGTTTTCCTTTCCCCTCGTGCCTGGACTGCAGGCCAGTCCCTCCCCGGTGAAAGGACTCTTCTTGAGCACCTCCATGCCTTCCCCGGTTTAGACTCCACACCGCTTGCCTGGGTACGAAGCCACGGGCCTTTCGTGTTCAGCAGGAACTTCTTCCTCTTCAAAACATCTAAAGTGAAATAGCTTTGCTGCCCTTGATGAGCTGGCTTCAAATGAGGACCAGTCCCTTCTTTCAGCCAAGGTGGACCAGCCGTGTTTGCCTCGGGGTTTGCTGCAAGGAGCGCAGATCTACCCAGCTGGTCTGATCTCCTCAGGGAGGCGATGAGCTCTTTGGCTCAAGGTGGAGGCTTGCGGCGTACTGGTGTGACTGGGACCCCCCTCCTTTTCTCTTCTTGCTTCCTTGGGGTTTGAATTTCCGCTTTCTTATCACAGCTGCCTTCATCGTCCCTTCCCTTTTAGGGTCTGCTGGGCCAGCAGGTCTCGCTTTGGGGCAAAAGAGGAGTAATTGTGTCTGGGACAGCAGAGCGCTGGCCTCTGGGCACTGGTGGAACAGGGAGAGTGTGGAGGCCGCGTCATGGTGACTGCAGGGCCAGGGGAGGGTAGAGATGGAAACCCAGCAGCGTCGTGACCTGCAGAACAACCTCGGGGAGTCTGGAGCTTGCTGTGTCGCAGAAGGATTTTTGTATTAATTGTCACGGTGTAGTGTGTGATGAAAGGCATTTAGTGGTGCTTAAAGGTGCTTCGGAAATCTTTCGTTTTGCTCTTGAACTTCTGCTCTTTGGCTTTTTCTGCTTGGTTATGAGGTCTCAGTCGCACTGCCAGCAGAGCTGGCACGCCGCTCTCGACTCTTGCGTGCAGCTGTGGCTCTTGTGGCTGCTGTGGGGAAATGCAAGCCATTCCCAGAGTCCTCACGCAGGGGAGAGAGAGGGTTCTGGGGGCGCTTTCTGATCTAGCGAGGGAGAAGCAGTGCCAGTATTATTCCTGATGTCCTCGTGTGCCAGTGATTTCAACTGTTTCTGGAAACGCGGCTCGCTGACTCTTCCCAGACAGTGTGATACAGAAGGTCCTTCTCGAATAGTTTCAGACCATCTAGAGGAAGCCGTGATCACCGTTCAGAAACGCTCCCATCTTCCAGCAAAGCTGCAGTCCGACCAGAATAATGAATATTGTTGAGTTCTGCTTAGGCAGGTGGTTCGAGTAGCTGCCGTTTATCCTCTTCAGGGCTTCTTAGTATGCAGAGAGGTGGTGGCTTTTTTTGGCAGCTCAGCAGACTCGGAGAGGTTGGCTCCACTCTTAGGGCTTGCTTTGTTGCTGCAAGTACTTTACCTGCCTTGGGCCATTTTGATGGCCTGGAGAAGAGAAGCTCTGGAGAAGAGAAGACTCCGGGGAGATCTTATTGCGGCCATCCAGTCCCTAAAGGGGGCCTACAGGAGAGCTGGGGAAGGACTTTTTACTGGGGCATGGAGTGATAGGACAAGGGGGAATGGCTTCAAACTGGAAGAGGGCAGGTTTAGATTGAACATTAGGAAGAAATTTTTCACTTTAAGGGTGGTGAGGCACTGGCGCAGGTTGCCCCGAGAGGTTGTTGAGGCCCCATCCCTGGAGGTGTTCAAGGCCAGGCTGGACGTGGTCTTGGGCAACCTGGTCTGGTGGGAGGTGTCCCTGCCTATGGCAGGGGGGTTGGAACTCGATGGTCTTCAAGGTCCTTTCTAACCTAAACCATTCTATGATGGGCTTGTCCAGCTGCTGGAGGAGTCTGCCCTGCCTGCCAAAACGTTTGTCAAAAGCTCAGTGATAAATAAATCCCCCCCAACGTGTTATGCTGTTGGGAAATGGTTTGGCAGCGGGATGTAATTGCCCGTGAGCCAAGGTCCGAGGCGCCAGCTGGAAAGCTGTGACCAAACGTAGCTCCGAAAGAGCAGGCAGGGGAGACAAAGTGTTCTGGTTGCCGTCAGTGCTGGGTCTTTTGTTTATGGTTTACTTCGGCCTGCGGGTCAGAGAAATCCAGTCTGGGGGGGTCTTCTAGGCTTCTTCTGCAACAGCTTTTTTTCCGTCGGTGGAGAACACCAGTGAGTGACGCTTTCCTGGCCACCCTGTCGTCTGCCTGCACTGAGCTGGAGCCTTTGGCAATCGTGCGAGCGCTTGCTTCCCCCCGGCTGTGTTCTTGCGTGCTTGTGCGAGCGGCTGGAGATGCAGCTCGTAAAGCATCTGAGAAGCCTTTGTGGAGGGGTCTGCTTTGCACCGATGGGTGAGCGTGCTGCTTCTCTCTTGCCTTTAAAAGCTTGTTGCTTAGAAGCCCGGGCTAAACCTGCAGCAGGCAGGAGGGGATGGTGCTCTCTATTTTTTTTTTTCCCCTCTTGGTTATGTGGACAGATCTTTGTGTAAGCTCCTGCTGAAAACCAGTTTGGGTTTTGGCAGAGGAAGGGTCCACGTGTGCTGCTGGATACGATAACGGGTGATCTCCCTGTGTTCCTTGCTCACTACTCAACGTACTCGCATGGGAATTTCTGTCGCTGGTGTGCTTAGGCTTGTGCCAATCCCAATAGCGTGGAACAAAACCAGAGTGGAAGTGAACTTTGAAAATCGATTGTGAAAAGGCCCAGGACGGGTCTGGGGATGAGTCCAGTTGTCTTCCACATCACACAAAAGCCTGTGGGCAGGTTGAGGAGAAAAAGAAGAAAGGCTTTTGGGGGGTTGGTGAGGGGTCCAGGATACCTTTGATCTGAGAACCTGAGCATGCAGCTTTTTACTTCGTGCTGTGGGAACCTGGGGTACGTAAGGCTTACAAAGATGCTGTGTGAAACTAAAAATTGAAAGAGATATGGAGATATTATGGTGTTGACAGCCATCTAGGCACTTAGAGAACAATTTAGGCTGCAAATGGGAAGCTGTTCATTTGTCTAGTTGCGTAAATTAAAATTCTGTGCACGNAAGACTTTTTAAAAAAAAAAAAAAAGAGAGAGAGAAAAACCCAACAGATCTTACTTGGAACGGTCTGCAGAGATGGAGCCAGCTCCCTGTCTGCGTGCATGTCTGTGTACCCTTCTCTCTCGGGGAGAAAATGGTAATGACAAAGAGTATTTGGGACGTGTGCTCTAGAAACGTGGTGTCTGGAGCATGCCAGCGCTACTTGGAAGAAGCGTGAGGTGATCTGGCAGCACCACGAGCTGGCCCGAGGTTTTTAAGACTGCTTCCTCCATCTTCTGCTGCGTGAAAGTAAAGCTGGTCTTAATACCCGTGCTGGGGAGGATGAGGACGGAAGCAAGGCATTAAACAACTTGGCCTTGGTGTCTTCTGACCTTTGGGAAGCTTTCCTTGACAATCTTCGCTCCAAACGTGCGTGCCTGGAGCTGTGTTATGACTTGGAGGGTAAGCTGGCAGACAGTGTGGTGTCTCTTGCATTTAGAAATCGCGGTCTTGACCTTCCACCCTGCTGCTGAGAACTCGGGGCTGCGTTTCTGCTGATGTTTTATCCTCATTCCTATTTAAAGAAGATCCAGAGTACAGCTGCCAGCAAGCTTAAAAACTCTCCCCTCCTAGAGCATATTTCTGGCAGAAGCAGTCTTCACAGACTAGGTCTTGGGTCTGTTTCTCTTGGCTAAAGGAACTTGTCGATCCAGAAATGAAATAAGTAGACTTTATTTAACTTGCTGGCAGTTTGTCTTGGAAAGGGGGTCGTCAAACTTTTTGCTTTGTTATTTCCCGACTTTACTTCCCGACTCTCATTCATTCACACGTGCAGCCTTGGAAGCTGGAAGTCAAAACAAATAGAACAAAATTTAAAGGAAAGCTCAGAATCCTTTTTTTTTAAAAAAAAAAAAAAAAATGCACTTAAAATGTGAATAATCTTGGTAGTAGGTATTTCTTGATTGGGTTCTTGAAAAGCAGTATCTTTGGGTTTGTGGAGTTCTTTAAATATGGAAAATCATTACTTCATTCTTATTTTTTTCCTATCTAAACCTAGGAGAAACTGATTCTCTTGTCCTCCAAAACAAAAAGAGCCTCCAATGCTTTTTGAGTATCGAATTTTTTTGGCTGTTCTAGAAATGACACTGCAAATAATTACGGACTCTGGGCACGAGCTCCAGGCTTTCCTTGGAAGAAACTGAAGATGCGTCTGTTCCCCCCACCCCACAAATACTTCTGCAGTTATAAAAACTCGTTGTCAGGTCCCTCTGAACAACCTCAAACCCAAACTTTGAAGGGCTCGCTTTTCATGTTGGGCAATGAGACACGAAAACCAACCCACCACGCGTGACTTGCCTTTTGTACCCTCTCCCCTTCTTTTTTTTTTTTTTTTTTTTCTGTACGTTTGAGCCTTTCTGCAAATGGTACAACCGCAGATGCGTAGATGTTGGAGGGGCAGAAAGGACAGGAAAAGCAAGCTTCGCCTGGAGGGTGGTGGAGGAACTGTGCAATGAGGTTGGGGTAAAGCTCAAGAATCAGAATTGCTCTGACCGCAACTTTTGAAAACGATAAAATTGGGCACGTTTTGTGAGAGCTGCTTATTCTGAGAGAGCTTTGAGAGAGAAAGGCAAACACCGTCGCAGCACACCCAGTGTACTTGGGGAGAGGCTGCTTTTCCTGGTGCGGGGAACACTTCAAGTGCCAGCTCAAGACATGACTTTATTTATGAGGTTTCAAGTGCCTTTGTGACTCAGACGCCCTGGTGTTTTATCATTCCCGTGTGCTCCAGATCTCATGCTGCTGATTATAAAAAAAAAAAATAAACTGGAGATACATCATGTCTTTGTGCAGGGATTGTGTACAGGCTTCCCCCGGTCCATCACGGGCTTTGGCAGCTGCAAATACTGCAAAGCTGTGTTTCGGGAGGACTGGGTAGCTTGTGTTTCCCAGCTGGGTGGTGAATTTGCCATTTCAATGAATAAAGGAGCAACTCCACTGCTACGTGAGGGTGCTTGATGCTCCCTGACTTGTACCAGGATGGATGCTGGGCAGTTTGTCAGCTCCCTCCTTCCCTGTGCTGCATCTCGGCATCTCCTAGGGAGGACTAGGCTGCCAGCTCAGACTTTCCTTTGCCAACTTAACATCTCTTTTGCTTGCGCTGAGGACTTGCCGTAGGGACAGCTGTTGCTGGAGGATACCCCTGATTGAGAGAAGACTGGTTCTGCCGAGCTTGCTGCTACGTGATCTGTTACCCTGGAGTCTAGCTCAGGCTGGTTTGTTTTGCCCTTAGCTTAGTCCTGTTGCTGCTGGGTTACCTTTCATCCGGCGCCGCGTTCCCAGCTGCGCTGCCTCCTCTCGCAGCGTGAGATCATCTGTTCCTCCGTAGTTCCCGTTTCAGGGCATCTTCAAGTGCCTGTTGTCACTTGAAATGTCCTCGACCGCAAAGAAGAGAGTGACAAGAAGTCAGAAAAATCACGGGAGAGTTGCAGAAAGGCTGCTGCTGAAGACAATTCTCTAAAAGCTGTGTGTGCCCGACTGGTACCGAGAGGCAGCTCCTGATGCGCTGACTTGTGTGCCTGCAGGGCCGCGCATAGCCTATTTTCCGTGTGTCTGTCCTCAGAAATACTTTGATTCAAGAAAAGCTCGCTTGTTAAGAGTTGCTGTGGACCTGAGTGGTGGCTAGCAGTCTGGTCGTGGTCCTGAGTCCTGCTAGCCGGGCTCGGGGCGAGGGCAGAGACCCTCCGAGGTACTGCTCAGCGTCGTCATGGCTGCAGGCATAAACGTCCCTGCCTTGAGTTGTACCTGTCCTGGTTGCCAGCATCATTGTGCTGCACCTTGAGAGGCGACAGGGAAGCGAGTTGTGGATGCAGGTGCTGTCCAAGGAAGATGGATGTGGGCTTGAGGGCGCAGTAGTACCTCTCCTTCCAGAAGAAAGGGCAGGGAGGAAGGTCCTACAGCGAGACCTTTGGTCTGACCCTCTGGGGTTTGCCAGCATCGCTGTACTGTGTTCGTTCTCTGCCCGTGCAGCAGCGACAGTTAGCAGCACTGGCTGCCTTCAGCAAAGCCCAGCGTGGATCCCGGTCGCGAGATCTCAGTCCTGCCGAGATGCTGTGTTGCTCATTGGCATCACTCAACTTTTTCCTTGTCAGCAAAGGAGCGACGGAATGAGACAGGTTCCAGAGCGGGAAATCATTGAATCATAGAATGGTTTGGGTTGGAAGGGATCTTGAAGATCATCTAGTTCCAGCCCCCTGCCGTGCTGAAGATGGGTGTGCTTTATTAACAAGGGATTTTTCAAGCCAAAATGGGAGTAAAACCTTCCCTAATAGTCCAGAACTGAGTTAGTACAGACCTTTTATCTCAATGGCAGCCCTAGCAAGCACACAAATAATGTGGCTGGAGCAATGTTCTCTCTCTCAGCCTTTTGGATTCCGCGTATGGAGTGGTCTTTCAGGTGTGTCTCCCTTTCATTTTGCCTACTATGAAACCTCCTGATTGCTCCTTTTCTTCCACCAGGGCATCCTCTTGGTGTACGACATCACTAATCGCTGGTCCTTCGATGGGATAGACCGATGGATAAAGGAAATAGATGAGGTAAGTTGAATGGAAGAACACATGCAGTGGTCTATAGCAAAAATCTGGGGAGGTACCACCTGAGGTGCCACCTCTGAGATGGGGACAAGAATGGAGAGGAAACAGTAGCAGTCCTCTAATAAGCAAAGCAAGGGGATGAGTGCCTGTCCTCCACCTCTGGACCAGTAGGAAAGGGTTTGGGAATGGCCAAGAAACATAGGAAGGTTCCTTCTAAAACGGATTGTGGAGGGGATAAATTAGGCTTCCTCGTCACGTAGTAGTACTGCTTGGCAGTCCCTCGGTCACACCGTTTCTATTTCTTTGCCCTTCACTGCTATTGTGGCTACACAGAATACTGGGTGTAGGCTGCCCTTACTAAGGACAAGCCATGATTTCTCCACTTCTTTCCTTTTTTGAAGCATGCCCCCGGTGTCCCTCGGATCCTGGTGGGAAACAGGCTTCACCTCGCCTTCAAGCGGCAGGTGCCGACGGAGCAGGCCCGGGCTTACGCGGAGAAGAACTGCATGACGTTTTTTGAGGTCAGCCCCCTCTGCAACTTCAACGTCATAGAGTCCTTCACAGAGTTGTCCCGTATCGTCCTCATGCGGCACGGCATGGAGAAGATCTGGAGACCCAACAGAGGTCAGTAGCGTGGAAGATGCTCCATGTGGGGAAGGCACGAGAGCTGGCTGGGCTGAGAGGGAGGGATGGGACTGACTGCCGAGGTGGGAGGAGTGCTTATTAGTAGCTGTGGGATCTGAAAGCACCTGACATGGAGAAATGCCGCGGGTCAGACAAGTTGAAGCTGAGCCACAACACGCTGCCTGTACCGGCTCAGGAACCCGGCGGGCAGCGGGGAGGGACGGGCAGCTCCAGAGGGCACTTCAGCATGTCTAGGATCTGAATTGCTCCGGGGCATCCTACACCTCTCTGCTTAATTCTGGATGAGGCTGAGGGCAATTAAACTCCCAACTTGAAAGTAATCAAATGGCTGTGTGGGATGAATCCAAGCGTAAGCACCTCTGTCCTTACCCTTGCCTCAGCCTGTGTCTCCTGGTTTGGAGGGATGTGGAAGCAGAGTGAGCCCAGGGAGCTGAAAGGGGTACTCCACGTGTCCAGGCACGTGTGCTGCAGCGTGGCAAAGCGCGAGCGGACTCCACATTACGTCTCAGCCTGTTGTGTTTGAAGCAAAATAGCGTTCGGTCCCACGGTCCTGGCTGGAGGTAGTGATGTGCCCCACTGGCAGGCGGAGCAGCAGGACGTTTGCCCTCCTGGAGTGACCTGCCTTCATGTGGGTCCTCAGCCTCTACTCATGAGGGAGGGAAAATCCTATTTGCTGGCCTCAGTCGCCAAATTGTCTGCCTGAGCTCCCGCCCCCAACCTGGCTGCTGTGCCACCATCTCCAGCTCATGGAGGGATGGCAAGCAGGAACTGGGCTCCTCTCCTGAACCTCTTCCAGAGGCAGGACTTGTAACTGCTTGGGAACAGGGGCTGCCTGCTTGGGAATAGCGGCGTGGCTTTCGCGGCAGGCTGGAGGTGAAAGCGTGCCCTCGTGTGGCTGCTTGCTGGGAAATCCTCTCCAAGTAGACTTCCCCAAGCGGGCTCGCATGATGTACGCTGAGCTAAGAGGACGCTGGGAAGCCTGAAAGGGCAGTCGTCTTCTGGCTTGGTGGGATCTCTGTTGCTGCAGGCGCTCTGCAGAGAGCTGGCCCCGTGGCTGCTGCTTCCCGAGCAGGTCCCGAGTGAGACCGTCCTGCTCCAGGGCTTGCTGACCCTGTTGCCTCCTTCCCTGGGCATGTCAAACGATGGCCTGAGAAGCCAAGTGTCTGGCAGGAACACGAGCGAGGCGCTGCCTGCCCCGGGCGCTATGCGGAGAGGAGGGGTGGTGGTGTCAAAGCCTTGTGTTGATACCAAAGCTGGTGTCTCTCAAAGCACTAACCTCTAATGCAGAGCTTACCTGGAGTTTCCCAAGCTTTTGTCCTAACTAATCGGCTCCCTGTTCAAGGCTCCTATGCCATCGTCACTAGCTTCTCTCCCCAAAGGAGGAGGAACTGCGCAGCATAAGGAATAGTTGTAGGGAGAAGGCAACCCTTGAGATCTCTTGGCCCTTGACTGGTCTGGTCTTTTCTCCCACCAGTGTTCAGCTTACAGGACCTGTGCTGCCGCGCCATCGTTTCCTGCACCCCCGTCCACCTCATCGACAAGCTGCCGTTGCCCGTCACTATCAAGAGTCACCTGAAATCCTTCTCGATGGCCAACGGGATGAACGCGGTGATGATGCACGGCCGGTCGTATTCCTTGGCCAGCAGCGGGGGCGGGAGCAGCAGCAAAGGTAACAGCTTGAAGAGATCCAAATCCATTCGTCCGCCCCAGAGCCCCCCACAGAACTGCTCACGCAACAACTGCAAGATCTCTTAGCAGGATGGACGCGCCGTGAGCTTCTAACGTATCCACACCCACCCACCGATGTACAGCTGTTTGCACACTTAACCCTTTTCGACTGGATCCTTTCGGATGGGCCGCGGTCGCTTCTTTTTTGGTTTTTTTTTTTTTTCTCCCGATGGCGCGCGGGCAAGCGTTGGGAATGCGCTCACGTTTTGGCTTCGCGTACGAAGCGTGGTGCCGGCTGGATCTCGCAGCGCTGGCAGGGAGAGGACTCTTGCCAAGTGACCCTCCAAGAATGCTTTGGGCTTTGCCTCTCGGCCCTGGGGTGGAAAATTCAGCAGCTGAAGGGTTGGGGAGGGGGGAAGGCGGGGAGGGGGGAAAAAAGCTCATCCAGTCTGAATGGAGAAATGGATTTAATGGAAGATTGAGAGGCTTAAGGGAGTAGGCAAGGAGAGTCTGTGCTGCAACTTTAACTCTTGGACTCCTGAACAGATTGCTGGTGCAATAGTGATCGTTGGATGTAGGGGAGGGGGAAAAAGAAATGGGGACGAGGGACTAATGACAGTTTTCGCCAGGATGTTAACCTGCCGTTGCCAAAAGCAAAGGAAACAAGGCAAGCGTTGGCTGATTTGGAAAGGGGAAGGAAGCGTTCTGCTTGCCTTCTTCCTTTATTTATGTAAATATTATACATATATATATATATATCTCACCTGTTTTTTAAGGATTTTTTTTAAGAAGCAGTCAGGGAAAATTTTATGCAGCCATGTAAATATAAGCACTGGATGAACTTTCCCAGTGTCAGCGAAGGGGGAGAAGCGGAGGATTTTCCGATGAAAATATTACAAATGCTTTAAGAGACTTTCAATCGCCACCTGGGCTTGTGCTGGGTTTGTTGGGTGGTTTGGTTGGTTTGTTTTTTTTTTAAATACTACATATGCAGACAGAAAGAAGGATTGGTGTGTAACGTACGCCAAGCTGCTTTATTCCGATCATTCCCTAAAACTTGTGAGTGCCGAAGGCAGGGTTGGGAGGCGAGTGGATGGAGGGGCAGAGCGGAGAGGTCGGGGTCTCGGGGTTTGTTTGGGGCAGGCAGGACGAGGAGGCAGCTCTGAGGCCGGACTGACGCTTTGCACCTTCTGATGCGCGGCCGCTCGGGGACTGAGGAGCGGAGGGTGGAAGCATCGTGCCTAAAGCAGAGGAAAACCGCTGAATTTTACTGCAAAAGCCTTGGCTGTCGCTTCCGGATCCCTCCATCCACAACGCCACCCCGTGCGATGGCCCCTGAATCCCGGCTGCTTCTTGCTTTGCTTTTCCAAAGACGTTCTGCCTGAGCTGAGCGCTGCGGTGGCTCCTCCTGGATGAAAGCGGGGAAAAGACAGGAGCAGCTTTTTCCCACTGGAGCGTGAAGGAGCAGGGACTGGGAAGGAGAAAGTTTTGTGCGGGGAAGACAGCGATCCCCCCCACTCCCGGGTCCCATCGTGGCGAAGGCGCTCGGCTCCCGTGGCAGCCCCAGGAAATCGGGAAAGCGAACTGCTTTGCTCTGTAGGACCGCTCCTGGATTTGAGAGGGGGCGTGCGTGCTCAGCGGCAAGATGCGCGCGTGCTGGGGGAGAAGATCTTTGCGCCATGTGCTTCCCTGCCTTCCTCCCATGGCTGACCTATGCTGGAAATTCACCTGGAAACTTAGAAATAACACCTAGCCCTTACTGCAGAAGCCAAGCGTCGCTTGGCAGCGGGACTTAAGCTACGTCAACAGATTCTCGTAGGCGCCCAGGGACGTGTAGACTGTGAGTAGCGCAGTAGAAAGTGAACTGCTTTTCCTGGTGCTGGGCCGGCCGCCTCCTCGGCGAGGAGACCAGCCCCTGTGGTGCTGCCGTCCTCCTCCTGGTCTCAGCAGCTCCCTGAGGGCTTGTTCTTCTCTCCCCCCTCCCTCCCCGAGCAGCGCGTTGCATCGCATGGGCAGGATGAAGCCGCAGCGACTCCTGCGCGGCTGACGGACCCTGCGGCAGGCGGGGGCGCATCCCTCCACGGGGGGACATCTCCTTCCCCTCGCTCCTGAGCCGACCTGGGAGGTGAAGGAGCTTTTCCCCCCCTCCCCGTTCCGCAGAACGAACTACAACACTGGGCTCGCTCTCTTGGCTCGTCCCTAGCGTGCTTTATCGCCCGGCTCAAATGAGCGAGGAGAGAATTAAACCCCCGGGGCAGATGGAAGGTGGGAGGGGGGAGAAGAATCCTTTGTAGTGGTGGTTTGGCTCAAGAGCAAAGCCGCAGCCGAGCTCGGCGCGGTGGCACGGAGGCCGGGGGGATTTCGAGAACCTGTCTGGGATGACTGGCACCTGTTTCCCATCACTTAACGCACAGCAGAAGACAATCGCTGGCTCAGCAGCCCGGGGATATACGGCCGACAGGTGATGCGCCCCGGCACCCCAAAGGCGACTTCTCCTGGAAAACACCACCCGGGCACCGCGGGGGCCCCCTCGCCGGCTGCTGCCGGGCACCGGTGCGTGGGGCGAAGAGAGGGCCGAAGGTTTTCTTTCCCGAAATCACAAAGCTGCTGCATGGCTCGAGAAAAAAACCGTGATGTACCTCTGCTTGGTTCGGCTTTGCCACATGCGACACCTCCCCACGCCTTTTTCCCTGTTTTCCCTGGTTTTTTATGTTCACCCTATAAGTAAGGTCTCGACAGACCCTGCGCGGAGTGAGGATGAAAGGTTTACCTGGTGCGTTCGCTCAGCAAAAAAACCTCTTTTGTTACTGTTTTGTTTTTGGTTGTTTTTTTTTTTTAATTTAAAAGGAAAAGATTCTTGCATCCGATGTCAACACTAGTCTGTAGCTGCTCTCCAACACTTGTACCATTCCTGAGTTGTTTGGTTTTTTGGACTGTCCTTTTATTTTTTTATTCCTTTGTACAGTCAGTGTTGTTCAACTGATTATATATGGGTTTGTTTTGTATAAATTAAAGTCTTTTTGGTTTTGTTTTTGTTTGAAACTACCAATTGAGAGGTGGAGAGGTTGTATCAATTTTTATTTTTTTTTTCATGTGGGCTGGGAAGAGGTTGAAGGGAAAAGGTGGTAGTTTTGCCCAAAACTGGGGATTTGGGGCTGTTTGTGGTGCAGGTGCGTATTGCCACGTCCAGATCATCCACAAAACAACTCATATTACATTTTCTGGGGATTCTTAAAACTCATGATTCCTGGCTCTGGTGGTCTCTTGCCCTTCTCTATACACGCAGAAGCTAAATCTGTTCTTATTAAAGGCGTAATTCTCACAGGATTGCTGATTTTGGGGTAGCGGAGCTGTAAGAAAAGGCAGACGAGGCTGTAGCGCGTTTGGTATCGTAGGTGGCTGTAGGAAGCCGGGCTCCCCAGGGGCTCGTGTGGGGTTGCGCACGGTCCCTGGCACATGGGCATGGGTTTTGCAAGCGCCATCGAAGCCTTAAATCGCCTCTTTGGGTCCAGGCGATCCCGGGGGAGCGAGGATGGAGTGCTGTGGCGGTATTCCCCCGTCCTACCCGCACTGGAACAAGCTGGGATAAATGGCTTTGAAAGGGAGAAGATGTCGCCGGGAGCTCAGAGTGTCACCATGGGGTTGTCACTGGGGCTGGTGGTGGGAGGCATCGGCGGGAGCCCCCGGGGAAGGGGGTCTGCTCCTCAGGGTGGAGGGAAACTTCTCGCCCCATCCTTTTCTCTCTGGCTCCCAGCCCACCTCCCCTTGACCTCCCTCTTCCCCTGCCCGCTGGCTTCCCTTAGGATCAGATTTTCCACTTCGTACCAGACTGGCCACGCTTGTTTTAACAGCTTAAGTAGTAATTGCCGGGGCTGGGAGGGGGCAGGGGGGGAAATGAGATAGTGTCTGCAGCCTGGAAAACCCTGGAGCTAAGGTGAAAGCCTGGTCAGGGAAGACTTTTTTTTTTTTTTCTCTTTTTACCTCCTTTTCAGGGGGGTTCTGGAAGTGTCTGTTCCCTCTGGGACAGCAGAGCCCCAGACAAAGGCTGTGTGTGGTTTCAGGTGGGGTTAGGGACAGCCGGAGCCCATTACACTGGAGCAGCGGGGGCTGCCTGTGCTGCAGCTGTCTCTGCCGGGGACGAGCGGGGCAAGAAAACCCACCGCGCAGCCTGCACGGCGGCGGGACGCGCTGCACGGAGCTTTAGGGTTCCCCGTTCCTTGGAGAAAGAGGTTGCTCTGGGCTGGTTGAGGTCTTTCCTAGTTGGGTGCGTTTCTCCGAACCCACCTTCCCTCATTCCAGGGTGGCTCAGGTTGGTCCCGCTGTCCCCTGTGCGGTTGTACCGCGGAGGCGGTGAAGAGATGGTGGTGACCTTCATCTGACTGCACCCGGGATGCTGGAAACTGAGGATGCGCCCACCCACGGGTGTGCTGGTGGGGCAGGAGCTCTCCTCCATGGGCGCAGGGGTGTTACCCGAGGGGGGACGTGGGACTCTCCGGGACGGGGTGCTGAGCCGCTTCCTGCGCTCCCGTGTCTTGAAGGGAGAAGATGAACCGTAAAATTCACATCGGTGTCTGGGAGCTTTGAAAGCCACCCCAAAAAATCCCCATTTTGGGGTGCGGTGGGTGCTTGGACGCGTGGAGGCGAACAGTTTGGGAGAGACCGAAGTTATGGCTGCTTTAAGCCTTTAGATGGTGCAAGTCTATCGCGGGCTTGGTCCAGGGAGAGAGTCATTTTTTCTTTCATCTTCTGCTGAAGAAGCGCTAGAAGAGGCCGAGTGGGTGTCCCCAGGCATGGGTGAGGGTCTCCAGTTGTTGGGAGTCGCATTTCCAACCACGCGGCATCCTCCATCCCTCCGGCTGGCCTCGTGCCGCCGAGGCAAAGGTTCCTGGCAGATGTTCGTCCCCGCCTCGCCGCTTTTGGTCTCGGTGACATGGGGATGGGGCACCTCTGTGAAATAGGGGCTCTGGAGGGGCACCGCTGGGGCAGGAGCTGACCCAAACTCCAGCGCCGGCATCTTCTCAGCCCATGTTGCTGTGACCGCGTGGCCCCCAGCGTGGGGATGGGCGAAACCTGGGCTCCAGGTTTTCTCTTTTCCCACCTCCCTTCCCCTCCATTCCACACCGGCACCCTCAGAGGGACCCTGGGGCACCCCAGAGTGGCTCCATCTCGCACCGGCACCCTCAGAGGGACCCTGGGGCACCCCACAGTGGCTCTATGCCCCCCCAGGCTGCATCCTCGGGGAGCGATGTGGGGTTGGGTGGTTGGGGGTCTCCGTGCGGAACGCTGCTGCGGGCAGGCGGGTTCTGGGGGAGTCCGGAGGGTCTTGGGGCTGTCGGGGCAGGCAAGGTACGGCCCCCGGCAGCTCCCGGGTTGGCCCGTCCTGATGCAATTCCCTGTTTGCAAAACATCTCATCAGCCTCCCCGCGAGTGTCCCGGGGCAGTGTAACCTCCCCTCCGCGTCCAGGGCCGGCCGGACCCTCGGGCGGCTGCTTGGCCCTCAAACTGGGGTCCCTGTGCCACGGCCATGGGACACGATCCAGCCCCTGGCGCTGATATCGGGCCAAACTTGCCTTTGGGGGTTCAGCCCCCCCTCCCCACAGGGAGCCCCGGCACAAAGCCGCCGGCAGCGCAGCCCTTTGCCGGCCCCGGCGGCCGCTCGGGCAGGGAAGCAGCGGCGGCGGTTGCAGGTCGCGGCGCTGTGTCAGCGGCACCGGCGGGAGGTCAGCGTGCCGGGGCACTGCGGCTGTGTCCTGCTCCCGCCAGCGTGGCGGGTGTTGAGGGCTCCCCCCCAAAAAAAAAGCTTGGTCCGGGGCAACGGGGCTTCCCCCGGGAGCCGCAGGCGGGGGGAGCACTGAACCATCCCATGGTAAAACACCTCTGTGGCGCGGGTGGGTTAGTTTTTCCCCCCAAAAAGAGGTCAAGAAGAGGTTCCCTCTATTTTTTTTTGCCCCCTCCACCACCTGCCCCCCCGCTCCCCGGTTTGCAGCCCTGCATGGGGGCGCCTGGAAGCGCTGAGCCACCCTTGGGGTGGGTTTGCTGCTTCCCAGGAGCTGCAGAAATCCCCCAATATTCCCCCCCCCCCAATTATCCCCCCTCGGTGTTGAGCCGGGCGGCGGGTCACGGCTCTTGTCGGTGCCGGAAGAGTTAACGCTCCCGAAATGCCATGAAATGTTCCTGCTGCAGGTCAGTCTCCACCGGGGATTAGGGAAATCTGGCCGGGGAGCCAGGGCCGGCTCCTGCCAGCTTAGGGCCGGCTGCGGGACGTGCTCGGGGAGGCAGCGGCGGGATTGAAGCCCAGGCACAGCGTGCCGGAGCAGTCCCGCCGGGGTCTGGCACGGCCAGGCGCTGCCTTCCCGCCAAGGAAAAAAAAAAATAAATAAATCCATTCTGGTCATAAATCAGAGGGGAGGGAGGGCTGGGGGGTGCCGGCGGGCTGGGTGAGCCCTCCATGGGGGGCTACAGGGGGCTCCCACCCTTGCCAGGCGAGGCAGGGGCCCTGCTGGGCATGGCTGGGCGGCACTGGTGGGATGATGCTGGCGGGCGAGCGGGGTGGACGCGTGCCGGTGCCGGGCACGAGGCAGCCTTTGCCCGATGGGTGTCCAGAGGGGAGGTGTGGGGTGGGCTGGGGGGTCCCAGGGCAGCGTGGGCTCGGCGTGTCCCCCCGCCGCCGGCCCTGGGCGAGTGGACAACAGGCTTTGGCTGTTTTCTCATCCTGCAGGAATTCGGCTCCGTGGGCTGGGCGGGGGTCTGGTGGTGTGGTGTTGTGTGTGTGTGTGTGTGTGTGTCCCCTCCTTTCACTCTCCCTCTTTGGAGACTTTCCGCATTCTGCCTTTGATCTCCCCCCCGTGTTTGCCCAGCCGATCGCTGGGCTCGCCGGGGTTAGAGGCTGAGGTCAGCGCCTTTCCCATTCCAAACACCCAGAAACATCAGTGGGAAGGGAGGGGATTCAGATTACAACCTTCCCGTCCTCCCTTTTCCACCCCACTCGCCCCGCTCGCCGCAGCCGGCGATGGACTGAGCCCCTCGCGCCGAGGACATCGCTGCCACCGTGTCCCCGGCACCCCGAGAGCCGAGCGGCGGCGGCGATGGATGGAGGTGGCGGGCAGCATCGCCGGCGGTCCGGCGGGCGCTGGGCGTGCTGAAGGGCAGAGGTTTGGTCCTCTCCTCCTCCTCCTCTTTGTCCCCCCGCCTTCTCCCTCGTCCCCTCCATCCTGAATGTGATTTATCCCGAGCCAGGCCGGTGGCGCGGGCTGGCCAGATGCCTCCCGGTGGGAATTTGGGCCGCCCAGGCCGGGGCCGGCGAGCGGGCGGGCGGCAGCGTGCCCCCATGGGCGTCCCGCTCCTCCTGCCTGCGGTGGTGGCGGTGGTGGCGGCGGCGGCGGCGGCCGCCGGGCTGAGCCTGCAGCCGGGCAGGATGCGGCACTTGGGGGTCTGCCCCAACCAGCTGAACCCCAACCTGTGGGTGGACGCGCAGAGCACCTGCGAGAGGGAGTGCCAGGCCGACCAGGTGAGTTGGGGGGGGCTGCTGGGGAGGGGAGGGGGGCTGGAGAGGTTGAGGGTGGGGGGAGCATCCACAGCTCCCCAAGGGAGATGCTTTGGGATGCGGGTCCCGTTCCTGGTGCAGCTGCTGCGGTTGATTCGGGGCTCAACCCCGCGGCAACTTCGCCCCCCCCAGCCCCTGGTGTCGGCTGGCACGAGGGGTGCCCCGGGGTCACTCCCCGGCCCC
>VUYV01000368.1:615663-652870 GCA_008711295.1 Anarhynchus alexandrinus | reverse complement strand
ATCCCCCCCCGACTTATCCCTCCGCAGCCCAGCCCAGAAACTCGTCTTCAACAGAGTGAACGGCAAGAAGCCGCAGGTGCTGCCGCAGCAGGTCTCGGCCCCGGAGGAGTCCTACACGTTGGCCCACGAGGAGAACGTCCGCTTCGTCTATGAAGGTGAGGGCGGAGGGTCCGTGAGGGCAGAGGGTCCGTGGCGGTGGTGGTGGTGGGACTGGAGTGCGTGGGTCCCTCCTGCGTCGTGCTGGGGACATCGGTGGCAGGGATGGGGTCCGCAGCCTGGGTACCCCCTCCTTCACACCAGCTCCTGCTCCTCTCCCGCTTCCCCCACCCCGGGCTGGGGAATCCCTACCCCAAAACCATCCACTGCCCGTTTTTCCCCCGCATCTCCCCCCCCCCAGCCTGGCAGCAGGTAGAGCAGCAGCTGGACGGCAGCCGGAGCGGGGAGAGCGCCTGCGGCCCCGTGCAGTACGTAGAGAAAACCCCCAACCCCGGACTGAAAAGTAAGTGGGAAGCAGTCGGGGCGCTCAGGGGGTGCGTTGGGGTCATGGGTGCGATGAGCTGGTGCGGGCTCAGCCGGGCACCTGCGCAGGGCTGCGGTGGGAGAAGGAGGAGGATCCCAGTGCTGGATGTGGCGGTTGGGTCGGTGCTGGGGGGTGCTGGCCCCCGGCACTGTGGTGGGGGGTGTCCCACCATGCCCCATCGGAGGAGCCTGAGCAGGCAGGGCGTTGATAACTTTTCTGGACATCATGCCTCCTCCGGCCACCAAGGTGGGGTCAGAGAGGAGCCCCCCCGCCATGTCCTGCCATGGGGTCCTGCCTCTCCCAGTGGGACCAAGCTGGAGTGCAGTGGGGATGGGGACAACGGGGACATCTCTGATAGCTGCTGGAGAACGCAGCTTGGGGGGGTTCCTGCAGCTGCCGAGAAGTCCCCAAGAAGAGAAGGTCCCTCTAAACCCAGCCTGGCCTTTTGGGGACAGGGGTGGGGGAAATTTTGGGATGTCGTCGGGTTTTTTTTCCCCCCAGTGGGAAATGGTGTGGCTCGGGGGGCGCAGCCGGAGCTCTGCTCCCCGCTCCAGCTGCTCTGCTACGCTCTCCCCTCTCTTTCAGACTTCGTTCCCATCGACCTGGAGGAGTGGTGGGCACAGCAATTTCTGGCCAAAATCGAAAACTGCTCATAAAAGGGAAGAAAGGTTTGGGTTTTGGGGGTGGTGTTGGGGTTGGTTTGTTTTTTTTTTAAAGAGAAACAAAGCTGAGAGCATCTGGTCAGACTCCAGAACCGGTGGCATCGCAGCACCATGTTTTTTTAAAAGCCGACCGAAATCAAGTGACCCACGCTGCCAGCCCAGCGAGGCCGGTGGGGACCGGACCACAGCCATGCCCGGCCACGTGCCCGCTCTCTGCGCCCGGCGTGGAGGAGCAGCGTGCGGCCCCGGCCAGGATTCCTTAAGTGCCAGTTCTCGGACCGCTGCAGCTCCTGCAGCCTCCAGCTCCCAGGGACACTGCGGTGCCGTGCTGGGGACGAGGGAGCGGATCCGGCCCCGGCGGCCGTAGCCGCGGGGAGGACAGTGGGGTGCTGTAGCAGGACCGCCAGGCAATAAAGCGCTGAAACTGCCAGTGGAGAGGCGCTCGTGGGGTGGGGAGGAGGTGCTGGTGGGAGATGATGGAGAAGCTGTTGGGGTGCTGCGTGGAGTGGAGCCGGGGGGATGATGGTGGCGGAGTCCTGGCCTGGCACGTGCCGTGCTGCTCTGGAGGCAAAGGGCTTGGAGCATCTCCTTGTCATCCTCGGAGCTGCATCCATGCTCCACCCCAGGGCTGCCTTAGGGGTATGTTTGGGATTGGGACGCACACACATATGCACATCTGGGCAGCCCCCTGCCCATGTCACCTACAGCTGTAGGGGGCTGAGAGAGCGTGTTTGTGGCTGCCTGTGGTGGAAGGGATGAGGACCCACAAACACACTTCTGCTCCCAAAGTCACCTGGCACTCAAAAATCCTTCAGTCCCTGGGCTTTGCCAGGCTGGACTGAGCCCTTCCAGGTCAGGTTTTGGAGGACACCTCCCTTTTCCCCCATGTCCCCCCCCCAAGGCAGGGAGCAGGATCCAAGCGCACCAGGGCTGGAGCTGCTCTTGGCCTCCACTGGGGGAAAAAAAAAACCCAATCTTTATTATTCCTGTGATGGGAATAACAACCACGCTGCAGCCAGAGGGGAGCAGCGGCCACCTGGGGACTGTGATGTGTCTCCTACAGCCCACGGCCACCACCTCCTTGGTGGCCAGAGCAGTGCCAACAGCAGCCGTGACCCTGCCGGCACCCACCCCGGCTGTCCCCGAGCAGCAGCGCCCATCTGGTGACCCATCCTGGTCCTGTCCCCGAGCTGTCACCCCAACAGCACCGCGCACGGCCAGCAGCTCCTGCTGCGGCGAGAGGGTCGTTACAGCACCGTGGCACTGCCAAACGCTGCTTCGTTAAGACTTTCTTCGTTTAGGGCTGGTGCCGCGGGATGCCATCCCTGCCCTTGACACCTCTGCCGTGGCATTCCTGGGCAGGGGACACGCTGCCGCTGTGCCACCCACCCCAGGACCAAGCCTCATGGGGAATATGGGGGTTGTCACCAGTACCCCACGGGGGGCCGTGTGCTGGAAAGGGGGTGTCCCTGCTGTCACTGTGCGCTTGGGATGCTGCAACCCCCCCTTCCCCACTGCTCCCCACCCCAGGCAAAACCCCAAAGGCTCCACTGCATCCTGCCCTATCTCCCCTTCCAAAAAAAAATACCCAAACAAGCCAGTTACTGGGAGTCCCAGCACTTTTTTGGGTGGCCCCAGGCACCCTCCACCCAAAAACATCCCCCCCCCTCCCAGTAATGTCCTTGCACAGGCTTTTCCCACCCCAGCAGTGCCCCTGGCAGAGGGATGCTCCCAGGGAGCGAACCCTCCGTGCCTGCAGTGTTCCAGGGATGCCAGTCCCCCCCCGCTGGCTAATAAAAACCCCACACGCCGTTCAAGATCCAGGGAAATTCTTAGTAACATGATGCACCATCGTTTTGAACATGTGCGCTTGGGATGCTGCAACGGGGCACCCTCCACCCAAAAACATAAAAAAAAAAAAAGAAAAAGGGGGGAGGGGGGAAAAAAAAAAAAAAAGAAAAGAAAAAAGGAACAGGAAAGAATGAGTCAGTCACAGGAACGAAACAAAAAAACCCAACCCAACCCGAAAATATAACCCGACCCCGACAATGCGATCACCAGAAGGGAATCAGCACCCCTCGCCATAAATATTAATTCATTTAGTTATGTGCAATTGTGTGTATTACTATAGTGCAAATAGCTCTGCATTGACGGCGGAGCAGCCGGCCCGAAGGGCACTGCCGCCGGGTGACGCGGGGACTCGTTAAGGACAGACAAGAATCAACACAGGGGTTAAAACGAACGAACGAACGAACAAAAAATAAAGAAACCCAACCACTGGGAAACGCCAAAAAAGAAATCCCGGTTGCTGCCTGCGGCTCTGGCGCAGGCGGTGCTGGCGCCCAGTGCACCGTGCCCAGCAGCACCGCAGCCCCCGCGGGCGGGCAAGGTCCGGTGGGGCGCGGAGGGGACAGGGACGAGGAGGGGGGACGCGGGACGGAGGTGTGTGGGGTGTAAGGGGAGAGCGCAGCAGGACGGGGGCGCAGCGAGAGCGTATCGCTGGCCTTCGAAAGCGGTCCCGCGGCCGCACGGCACGCTGCGGGGCAGTGCTGCCGGTTCAACCTTGTCACGGGCGCAGGAGTGTCCCCCTGCGCCACCGCTCGTCCCCCCCCACCACCGCCTCCAGCCCCAGCGCTGGCTCCAGCTCCGGGCATCGCTCCATGAACGCGTCCTCCTCCCTCCAGCGTGGCCGGTGCCAGCTCCTGGGGATGGGCGTTCCACCACCCACGGGTACGAGGGGACAGCGGTGGCCAAGAGGTTAATGGCGGCGGTGGCGGCGGCGATGGAGCCTCCCCCCTCGGCCGGGCCACTCGCCGTGTCCCCGGCCGTTAGACACGAAGCGCTTCTAAGGGCAACCACAACCTAAGGAACCCAGCGAAGGGTTTGGATCTAAGCTACGTGACAGCCTCCTGTTCAACCACGAGCGAACCACCTAACGATACACGGCGACATGCGGGCGAAGCCCACGAAGCTGATGGGTGCGAGCGTTGGGCAGGGAAGAGGGGGCAAGGGGAGGCGGGGTGGGGTGGGGGGACGACACACACAGCGCGGTTTGGGGACAGCATCCCGCTCCCCCGCCACCAGCCCCATCCCCACACCCATCTCCAGCCATCCAGGCTTCCCCTGGCTTTTTTTTGGGGGGGGAGGTGGGGAGTTGGTNCCTGCGCCACCGCTCGTCCCCCCCCACCACCGCCTCCAGCCCCAGCGCTGGCTCCAGCTCCGGGCATCGCTCCATGAACGCGTCCTCCTCCCTCCAGCGTGGCCGGTGCCAGCTCCTGGGGATGGGCGTTCCACCACCCACGGGTACGAGGGGACAGCGGTGGCCAAGAGGTTAATGGCGGCGGTGGCGGCGGCGATGGAGCCTCCCCCCTCGGCCGGGCCACTCGCCGTGTCCCCGGCCGTTAGACACGAAGCGCTTCTAAGGGCAACCACAACCTAAGGAACCCAGCGAAGGGTTTGGATCTAAGCTACGTGACAGCCTCCTGTTCAACCACGAGCGAACCACCTAACGATACACGGCGACATGCGGGCGAAGCCCACGAAGCTGATGGGTGCGAGCGTTGGGCAGGGAAGAGGGGGCAAGGGGAGGCGGGGTGGGGTGGGGGGACGACACACACAGCGCGGTTTGGGGACAGCATCCCGCTCCCCCGCCACCGGCCCAATCCCCACACCCATCTCCAGCCATCCAGGCTTCCCCTGGCTTTTTTTTGGGGGGGGAGGTGGGGAGTTGGTTTGTGTTTTGTTGGGTTTTTTTTGCTGTGGAACGAAGGCGGCGTCACTGCCCACGCGGAGCGGCGCCGCTCCTGCTCCCGAGGGCAGGAGGTACGCCGCCCCCTGCTCCCCCCCCTCCCCGGTGAAAAGTTTCTTACATTTATACATTATTTAAGACACGCCGATATATAAATTACTGTCTCTCTATATACTATGTATAGGCAGCAGGGCCAGTCCGTGACGAAGGGCACCACCGGGGGCTTCTGCTCATTTCCCTCTGTCCTCTGTGTAGTGCTGGAAGCGGGTGAAGCTCATGAAGACCTGCTCCAGGGATATCTGGCTCACCGAGTAGTCCTCCAGGCGGTACTTCTCTTTGGCTTTCTCCAAGGCGCCGAAGACCTGCGAGGGACGGCACGGCGGTCACCGCGGCCGCCACCGGGAACGCCGAGGGAGCTTCTCCCTCCAGGGAGACCCGGAGGGGAGCGCCACCTCCCCCGGCGGGAGAGGGGTGGGACGCCCGGAGGCGGATTATTTAGCACCGTACCTCACCCCATTTAAAACTGTATGGTTTATAGATGTATTTTTATGTATATATATATGATATGTGTGTATATATATGGGTTTTGCATAGCCCTGGGCCCAAGGGTCCTGCTCAATATATTATCTGTGCAAAAAAATTATATAAAATTAAGAACCTTTGTAGTATATATGCTATATATAACGATCTGTATATAGTATACAGATAGTTTTTTAAAATATAGCTGGGAAACGCCAAAAAAGATACCCCTGCGCCACCGCTCGTCCAGCATACAGATTTTTTTTATACATAGTATACAGATAGTTTGTTATATATAGTATGTAACTCTATGTAGTTTTTATATATATCTGTATACTATGTACTCTCCATAGCATATATAGTATATATAGCACATATAGTATATATACTCTATACACTGTATACTACATACTCTATACTATATATACTCTATATAGAGTATATAGAACACATATATGAAACTGTATATAGTATACACTATATACACAGTATATAGAACACACATATATGAAACTATATATAGTATACACTATATACACAGTATATAGTACACACATATATGAAACTATATATAGTATATGCTATATACACAGTATGTAGTATACAGATATATACAAAAACTATATATAGTTGTATACTATATATAAAAATATATATACATATGAGTGCACATATGAGTACACATATGAAACTATATATAGTATATGCTATATACACAGTATATAGTATACAGATATATGCAAAAACTATATATAGTTATATACTATATATAAAAATATATACACTATATAAAGTCATATACTGTATATATAAAACCCTAGACATAAATATATGCATATACATAAATATATACATATATATTTCGGGGGGTTTTAATATATCTATCCCTGGGGTGGGCTGCAGCAGGGCCGGTGGCTCGGTAACACCAATGCCCGTAGCCCGGGTGGGACAGCAGTGGTCCCACGCTGGGGTGCAAGGCGCTGCCGGGGGGCAGCAGTGGGGAGCAGGGGGGTGCTGGGGGTCGGTGCCGCGTCCACCACGGCACGGTGCCAGCAGGGAGAGGCGGGCCAGGAAGGATGCCGGTTCTCGGCATTTTTAATGAGCCTGTTATTTACAAATCACCTGGATTTTGGACAGAGTGGCTCTGGAGGTAAAGGAAGATGAGCTGGGCGTGAAAGCAAACAGCCCCTGGTGTTCCTCAGGGGTCGGTACTGGGAGACAGTGGGATGGAGTGCACCCTCAGCAAGTTTGCCGATGACACCAAGCTGTGTGGCGAGGTAGACACACTGGAGGGGAGGGATGCCATCCAGAGGGACCTGGACAGGCTGGAGAGGTGGGCCCAAGCCAACCTCATGAAGTTCACCCAGGCCAAGGGCAAGGTCCTATATCTGGGTGGCGGCAATCCCAGCACAACTCCAGGCTGGGTGGGGAATGGCTGGAGAGCAGCCCTGAGGAGAAGGACCTGGGGGTGCTGATTGACGAGAAGCTCAACATGAGCCGGCAATGTGTGATCACAGCCCAGAAGGCCAACCGCATCCTGGGCTGCATCAGAAGTGTGGCCAGAAGGTCAAGGGAGGGGATTCTGCCCATCTGCTCTACTCTGGGGAGACCCCACCTGGAGTACCGCATCCAGCTCTGGAGCCCCCAACAGAGGAAAGACATGGACCTGTTGGAGCGGGGCCAGAGGAGGCCCCGGAGATGCTGCGAGGGCTGGAGCCCCTCTGCTGGGAGGACAGGCTGGGAGAGTTGGGGGTGTTCAGCCTGGAGAAGAGAAGGCTCCAGGGAGACCTCAGAGCCCCTTCCAGTGCCTAAAGGGGCTCCAGGAGAGCTGGGGAGGGACTTTTTACAAGGGCATGGAGTGATAGGACAAGGAGGAATGGCTTCAAACTGGAAGAGGGGAGATTTAGATGAGATATGAGGAAGAAATTTTTCCCTCTGAGGGTGGTGAGCCCCTGGCGCAGGTTGCCCAGAGAAGCTGTGGCTGCCCCATCCCTGGAGGTGTTCAAGGCCAGGTTGGACGGGGCTTGGAACAACCTGGGCTGGTGGGAGGTGTCCCTGCCCAGGGCAGGGGGTGGAACTGCATGATCTTTAAGGTCCCTTCCAACCTAAACCATTCTATGATTCTATGGTCAAGAGCACGCAAAGGGGCAGGAATAGGGCTGCCCCTCCAGCCCCCTCCTGCAACGGGGTGGGATGTGCTCCAGCACCCCCTTACCTGTGCCCAGCTGAGGTTCTTGTTGGTCAAGTGATAATGTACCATGCCCTGGTGCTCGTGTTTCAGGACACTGCCTGGGAGAGACGAGTAAGGAGAGGGTCTGAGTTAGGAAACTCCCTGAAGCTCACAACCACCATCCTGCCCTCCCTCAGAGGACAACCGCTCCAGCAGCTCACGGTACCTGGGAAAGTCTTCTCCACGAAGGCCTTGAAGGCCTGCAGCTCGCCCTCCTCCTCACTCCGCGTTTTGGCCAGCAAGGTGTAGCCGCTGCCAAATTTGCTTTTCAGGTGCTGGGGGCTGCCCAGGCATTTGAACTGCCCGTTCACCATGATGGCCAACCGCGTGCACAGGGCCTCGCACTCCTCCATGCTGCAGGACAGAAGAAGACTTGTTCAGCAGGGCAGGAGCACCGAGACAGAACAGCAGAAGCTTCTTGGAAGGGGCTGGAGGTGGATTCCCTCCTCTCCAGGCTTTCGAAGGAGGGTAAAGCCAGCTGCTGCTGGCTGCAGGCAGCGCCCGCCCACCAGGCTATGGTGGTGGGTCCCATCCCCTGGACCCCACCACCCTTCTGGCCACTCCCCGATATCTCATGCCAAGTCCTGCCCAGACAAGTGTCACCTGTGGGAGGTGAAGATGATGGATTTGCCACACTCCCGTGTCCGTGTCACTGCATCCCAGAGCAAACGCCGGGCCACAGGGTCCATGCCGGTGGAGGGCTCATCCAGGAAGATCACAGGGGGACCACCGATGAGGGCAATGCCAGCGCTCAGCTTCCGCTTGTTACCACCGCTGCGGAATGAGATGGGAATGGGGACAGAGACCCGGTATGAGCACAGGGAGAGCCCCACAAGACGAGGGGCAGAGGGCACGGCGTGTCTCCGCATCTCCTCTCACCTGTAGGTCCTCACGAGCTTGTCGGCGTGGGGCTCCAGGAGCAGCCCTCTCAGCATGTTCTCCACGCAGCTGCCGATGTAACGCTCGGGGATGCCCCGCAGCCGGGCGTACATGCTCAGGGTCTCACGGCCCGTCATGTGGTCCAGGAGGGCATCGAACTGTGGGCAGTAGCCGATCCGCTGCTGGACCTTGGAAGAGGAACCCAACGGGGATTAGCTCACAGGCAGGTCTCTGCAAGGAGGTGTCCAAGCCAGAAGATGCCTTGGCACCCACAGGGCTTTGCTGCACTTCTGCAAGGTGCTCAGAGCCATGGGGACTGAGCTGCAGCTCTGAAATGGCAGGTGACACCAGCGGGAAGTTCCCCTGGCGCAGGAGCAGCCGGTCTGGTGGGGATGGACACACTACATGGTCTCATGTTGCGTTTCCCAAGCTGGTTCCTCATTGTGAGGGGCCATTTCAGGCGGCCCAGGCTCTCAGGAGAAGGAAAGCACTGGAGGGTCTGTACCTTCCCCATATCCTGGCCTCAACAAGCCACAACATATTCCCCATATCCTGGCCACAAGCACCCAACAGAAGTCAGAGTCCCATGGAAGGAAGCAAGCAGGACCGTGATTTCAGGGCAGACCCTCTCCATGTTCTCCTTGCCTGATGTTGTCGGGGGCTGACAGTGGTAGAGGTACCCAGGGCTTGAACTGAAAGCCTGACCCCTGCTCATCTCTTGCTTTTCCAAAGGGAGCGGGCAATTCCCAGCAAGGAGACCTCTAGCAGGGGTCTGGAAAGGTTTGACCCACTTGTTTTAGAGACATCGTTATCCAACAAGGGCGTGTAGTGATAGGACGAGGGGGAATGGCTTCAAACTGGAAGAGGGGAGATTTAGGTATTAGGAAGAAATTTTTCCCTGTGAGGGTGGTGAGCCCCTGGCACAGGTTGCCCAGAGAAGCTGTGGCTGCCCCATCCCTGGAGGTGTTCAAGGCCAGGTTGGACGGGGCTTGGAGCAACCTGGGCTGGTGGGAGGTGTCCCTGCCCAGGGCAGGGGGGTGGGAACTGCATGATCTTCAAGGTCCCTTCCAACCAAAACCATTCTGTGATTCTATGATTTTTCACATTTCTAACTATGGAGCTAAGCCCTTTGATGAAGGGTTTGCCACCCTCGCAAGGTTTGGCTTCCATTTGTTTCATCTCTGTTGTCCCAGTGGAGAGGGCACTGCTTCCAGGTGGCCAGACAACGGAGAGCTGGGCCAGACAAAGACGCAACGTCCCTGCGATATTACCTCCACCCCCACCAACTGCAACCATGTCCTCCTCAGAGGCACTCGCAAGGTGGCCCACCCTAGGCAGATGCAGGACTGTTTGTAACGCCACCCTCCACCCCTGCAGCCCTCGGTACCTTCTTGATGTTGGCCAGAATGCTGTGACCATCCACAAAGGCGTCCCCCGACGTGATACTCTCGTCACCAGTCAGCATCTTGAAGGTGGTGGTTTTGCCCGCTCCGTTGAAGCCGAGAAGGCCAAAGCATTCCCCTTTGCTGACTGCCAAGGAGATCCTGTCCACCGCCAGCAGGGACTCCCGGCTGTCATAGACCTGGTGGAGACCAATGCACAAGCCATGCTGGTCACCACACGTGCCAAGTGCCTGAGGGCACATCAAGGCAAGCGGTGGCTTTACCAGCCCCATGGGGACCATAGCTCAGGTGGCAGCAGGATGCTCAGGAAGGGCCACGCTCTCCTCACCTTGGTGAGCTCCTTGATGACCAGAGGGCTGCTGAGAGATGACAGCAGTTCTGGTGGTGACTCCAAAACCTTCTTCCTCTCATCCGCCACATCCCGGTCCTCTGGTAGCACAGACACCCTGTTCAGCAGTGCCACCTAAACATGGGGGAGGAAAAACACTCTTGGCCACCTGGCTGCTGTGGGACAAATGGTTTCTTCCAGCGTCCCCCAACCCGGCCAGGATCCGTCCCTTCTATCAGCCACCTCTGCGGACGCCTCACTCCCTTTGCCAACCCATACACTCAACAGGATCTGCTCCTCCGAGCAACCTGCTCCAGGGATGCTCCCTGGGAAGATGATTTAGGTGAAGAGAGCCCATCTCCAGCTCACAGGGACTCCTGGGCTCGGTTTGGAGGGCACCTTACTTCTCCCTCCCACACGCTTCAGCTCACCCATTTCCGCCGCCTGCAGATCCCACAGACCAAAGTTCTCAGTCTCCAGAGAAGGTTCGTCTCAATGAGGAAAAGGAGGAAGAGGAAGGAGAAGCCCTGGATGGTCAAGGAGGTCAGGTATCGTCCGATCCCAGGCGTCTCCCAGGAAAAGTAGTTCATCTGATAACTGATATCTAAGCAGAGATGGAACAAAATCAGACTTGGATCAATCCACACTTTGGAGAGGGGCAGCTAAGCTCCAGAGAAAACTGTGAGCCCAAAGCTTTGCCAGGCTTATCTCCACCCCAGCCCACACTGGGCTCCCTGCCCACAGCTCTTTCCAACACTGGTCTCCATCCCAGCCCACACTGGGCTCCCTGCCCACACCTCTATTCAACGCTTCCCACAAGAGGATTCAGGTCTGGAGGGGATCTGGCAGAAGATTCCCAGTGGAGGCACGGAGAGGAGATCAAGTCAATCTTGGCACTGGGATTTCTTTACTGGTCTATGAAACTTTCCCTACCCAACATTTTCCTCCAGATCATTAGTAAGGAAAAGATTCCTTAATTGGATCACCTATGAGTGTCAACCACTGCCCAGTTTTTGCTTTGAAACAGCACCCGGAGCTACTGCTCCAGGGTTAGAGGCCCCACGATACTGCCCAGCTCCAGCACCCACCCCACAGAGACCCCCCCAGTTAGCTACGGTGGGATGGCCTGGAGATCCAGGTGAGGACCAACACAGAGACTCACTGAACGCCTTGCAGATGAAGATGGCTTCAACAGAGGAGGTACAAAACTGAATGAACTCGTAGTTCTGGTAGAAGTCACTGATGCACTGGCCCAAGCAGTAATTGGGTAAGACAAGAAAGACTTTATCCAGGGTTTTGGAGAGGTCCACCAAGCCCAGCTCTGAAAGAGGAGCACAAGAGGATCAACAGATTGGAGTTAGCTGGTTTTAGAGAAAGACCCTGGTACTTCCAAGTTCGGAAGGAAAACCAGCAAATTTTGTGATGTTTAATGGGTGAAAATGGACTGTCATTGGGTTTTTTCGTTAGTGCGGGGACAGCCCTGGGGTGAAAGAGTCCCCCTGGGGGCTGGATCTTCTTGGTGACAGCAGGGTACAGTGCTGGGCAAGCACGGAGGGCAGCGACCCACCTGGAATGCTCATGATGGTGACCGCGAGGAAGGTGGCCGTGCCTGAGAGGATGTTGAAGATGGTGAGACGGGTGTAAGCCGTGGCCGCCACCGAGAAGAAGAAGCTGAGGAGGTACATGAGGGGAATGATGGCCCAGCCATAAAGGAGGAAGATCAGCATCACATCAACGAGGTGGCTGTCTTGGGTGAAGGCTTGCACATCAAAGGCTTGGAATATCACCTGGGGCACAGCAATGCGAGAAGAATGCACGTTTGTCTTGACCGCAAGTGATGCCACCTTGCCTCCGTGGCCCAGGCAGCAAGGTGATAGCAACAGCGCACGGACCAAGGTAACCTCTCACAGCTGGTTCCTACCAGCAGCCCATGCCTGTCCCCAGAGGAAGCCCTCTTTCTGCAGACTGGGATGCAGAAGGGCGGATCCGGGGAATTCCTCTCCATGCTCCCACGTATTTGGGTTTTTCTGGTGCCCACACTCAAGTGTTCAGGTGCCAGAGGCTGCAGCCAACTGACCCAGCTGGGTGGCCACGGCCCAGCTCCCAGCAGGACCACCGGACAGCTTTCTTGCTGGTCCTTTCTACTAACTGAGACAGTGTCAGAGCTGGGTGGTCTCATCCTTTTCCCTGCACCCGCACACATCCCAACTCTCCCAGAGGAACAGCACGCAAGGGGAGGACAGGAGGGCGTCAGGGGCGACTCACCAGCATGAGAGCACAAGGGATGAGGAAGTTGATGATGTCCCAGAGCAGGGCGGAAAGCCAGAAGTTGACCACGTAGACGCCACTGACGAACTGGACGTGCTTGGCTTTGATGGCCCGCTCGCTGACCAGCAGCAGAGCGAAGGTGCTGGCGAGCGAGGCCATGCCGTACAGCAAGTTGATGGCAATGGCGAACCCAGTCTGGCCTCTGTGGGGAGAGGAGCGGGGCAGGTTAGGAGAGGGACAGCTCGACAGACCAACGCCGAGGCTACGCGGGGAGAGCATCCCCACACCGTGCTTCTTGGGGAGGTCATGCTCAGCCAGCAAGCAGGAGAAACACCCCACAATAAATGCATGTCTCGGTAAGATGAGCGTCTCCCGCACACAGCCCTCCTAGCACACCCCAAAACTGCCCCCCCGCCTTTGCGAGGTCCCACGCGTGTCCCCTCTGGGACAGGTGAGGTTCAGAGACCCTGGATGCAGGATTTTGTGAAGCGTACGGTCATACAGCGCGCTCTGCCCTGAGCACCCAAACCAGGATTGGTTGGATTGGTTGGAAAACCAACCCAAACCAGTATCTAGAGGGGAATACCCAACCACCAAGATATGTGCATGGGGTGGTGTGGCTGCCAGGCTCAGGCAGGTAAGTCATCTACACAGCTTTGCTCTCCTGACCTCCTGAGTACAATCACAGCTACGTGCAGGTCTGAGAAGCTCCAGCCTGGCTCCTCCACTGACACCAGCACAACCAAGCCAATCTGCACCCGTGAAAGTCACAAGCCCTAGCAGGACAGCAAGCACTGTGCCATCAGACGTACTCCATGAGCTGGTCTTTGGCCTTCTCGGTGATGTTGCGGGGCTGAGGGTAGTTGGTGACTGTGATGGAGGCGTTGGGGCCCGCCAGTACCCTGAAGACGGCGTTGTCGGCCAGCATGAGGGCCGTGGCGGGGGAGTGATACGCCTGGTTGTTGAAGAGCGCGGTCACCACCGTGCGGTTCCCGGCTGCTTCGAAGGAGGCAGCTGTGATGTAGTGCTCGTTGAAGGCTCCCCCTTCCTCGGAGGCTCTTGAGATGAGGTACTCCTCCAGGCCACCTGCCAAACATCACGGCTGTTACGAGCAGGCTCCATCACATGAGAGCTAACTGGGGCCAACTGGAAAAGACCCCAAGCAGCCCCACCCTAGCCCCGATGATGGCCACAAACGCAAAGTTACGGAGAACACAGCTCTACTTGGGTGAGTCGGCGTCCTGCCAACTGTGGGACTCTGTCATGCAGGACAGGACACAAGGGGACATCTCAGATATGCCGCAGATGGGACCCGAGCCACCCGCACCAAGGGCCATGGCAGGAGAAAGCCGTGGCTCCCGAACACCCCGCCGCGCATTGCCTGCTCCGTGGGTGCTCCGTGAACCCTCACCCAGCACCTCCAGCGGTGACTGACGCTGGGCGTCCAGCAGCTCCACGTACTGCTCCGCCAACCTCTGCGACAGACCCGAGGTGGCCGAGATGGAGAAAGGCACGATGGTTTGGCCGTAGGGCTCCAGCGTCAGCCTCAGCAGGGAGGAGTCCCTGGGTCCCGGGAAGGTCTTGGCCACGATGAGAGCAAAGGCAGTGAAGATCAGAGGCACGAGGAACTGCGCTGCCACCATCTTCCAGTTGCGCCAGCTGTACATGGCTCGCTTCATGAACATGGCGTAGAACTGCTGGCAGCACAGGTAGAACTGGGAGGGGAGAAGTCAGGTCACTGCCAGCTGCGGACAGCCCCACCGGCCATGCAGCTGATGGGGGGGACGACGACCCCAAAACCACCTCCCCATCCTGCACGTAGCCCACAAGCCCACAGCAGAGCCTGCTCTCCAGCCGAGCCTGTAAAGGCTCGACCCCAGCACGGCAGGTCAGCCCATCAAACTCCACGGCTTTCCAACAGGACGCAGTCCCTTTGGGATCTAAGGTGTTAAAAGCAGCTTCAGCCACGACCTTTACCTTCCTCCACCCCTCTCCACCCCACAAACAGGATTACTGCAACACGGCTGCCTGCCAAAACGACCGGGCTGAGACGCCTGGGAGCTCCCAGCCCGGCCCCCGTAAGCATCTTCCTTGCTTTTTAAACCCGTGAACATCTTTCTCCCCTTCTGCCTTGGAGACATGCCCTTGAGAAGCGCAGGGAAATTTATCGCAGGCGCGCAGGCAGCGGGTCACCCAGGGCTGCCAGGGATCTGAAACGCAAGCCTAGCGAGGGAAGGAAGATGGTTTTTCTCATCTCCCTGCTGGAAATCCCAAGTGATGTAGCAACGGCAGGTGAAAACCACTTTAGATCACCCGGGACAACTTCAAGAGCACCTCTGTAGACCTCAAGATTAACATGAAGAGGATGGGAGTGACCAACCCCAACAACCCTAAAAATAATTTGCCCTAAAGACGCCAATCTTCCAAACTGCATGCAATGAGACCAGCCATGGGGGAGGCTCCACCTGGTAACGCTGCTCCAAAAAACCCCTTCGTGTGCCCTCTCCCCGTTCCCGTTGCACCGACAGCCCCAGGACTCACCCCGGTGTTGAGCTTGATGCTGGAGCAGTCCTCCGTAATGAGTGCTCCGCTGTCGTCCGTCATATCTGTCATGCCGCTCAAGCTGCTGGAGTCATCCATGGCCCAGTCGTTGGAGCGTCTCTCGTGCTGGTACTGGAGAGCAGGCAGCTGGATGGCCTGGATATCCATGCTGGAGTCCACCAGCTTCCCAACCCTGTGCCAGGAGGGAAAGCGGGTGATGAAACGTGGGCCCAGGCAGGATCAAGCTGGTCTGTGGTGGGGAAGCCAAACCCAAGAGACAAAACCGAACATGTGCCCCAGAAAGCTGTGTAGGACACCGTCACCGACGCACACACGGGGACTGGTCATCACCAGATGACAGCCCACCGGGGCCAACCTCCCTCCTGCCTACCTCAGGAAGACTTCCTCCATGGTGGTGACGGAGGCGCCGTAGCTGGCGATGCCCAGCTCCTCCCGCTTCTGCTCCAGCTCCGTGAACAGGGCCTCGAACCTGCACGGAGAAGCGAGGCATTGGACGCTGCCGCTCCTGAGAGGTTAAGACCCTCTGGGCAACGGTCCTGCAGCTGGTTTGAGTCCTGCAGCCAGCTCCGGGGCTGCCCGCGGCACACAGCACCCCGCTCTCCCCAAGAGAGCCGCTTTTGGGCTCCACCTTCTGCTCTTTCTTGCCACAGGCAACCTCAGCTATCCATATATTTGATTTCGGAGCCAAACCGACCTGCCTCGTTTGTGCCACCCCCCACACCGCAGCCACCAGCAACCAGTGCCGTCCCATGCAGTTGCTGCACGGGCAGTGACACGGTGGGCGTGGGGGCAGGAGAGCGATGTGCCAGCAGACACAGGGGAGGATGGCGGCGAAAGGAGGAACCCAACCCGATCTTCCAAGACCAGCAACGCAGCCGCGGGCTCGCGCCTCCTCCTGCACCTTCCCAGAAGATGCAGAGAGCGGTTCCCCTTCCCAGCAAGCCCGTGACAACGGTGTGTGCAGATGGGGGGACCCACCAGGGGAAGGAAAGCAGGGGACGATGGCGTTACCTGTGTGTGCTCTCCTTGGGCAGGATGAAGGACAGCTCTGCCCCGGCATTGCTCTCCATGGTGGCGTTGGGCACGTACTGACAGATGAGGCGGGAGATCTCCCCCAGGTTGCAGTAGGGCTCCTTCACCATCACCATGTGATATCCTGCCCCTGGGCCGAGCCACAAGAGAAGGGAGAGGAGGGTAAATGGCAGCCCGGCCTGGCCCTGGGGTGCCGGAGCAGAGAAGGACGCTGAGGCACCGCAGAGCATTGACGGCTTTGCCTGGGCTACGGACACGGCGCAGGAGCAAACGTGGGGATGGACCTCAGAAGAGGCAGAACAGCACGACAGGGAGCCAGCAGCCACCAGACAAGGAGCAGTGCTCCCTCCCTGCCCCGTATCCCCCTCCCGCTCCTCCCTGGCGAGAAGAAGACATCGAGCACAGCCTGCCTGCTCCTCCCTTACCATATTTACGCTTGAGGAAGAGCGAGGAGCCGCAGCACTGCAGCTCGCCCTTGGCCATGATAGCTATGCGGTCCCCCAGCAGGTCAGCCTCGTCCATGAAGTGGGTGGTCAGCAGGATGGTGCGGTTGCTCCTCTGCTGTTGCAGGAGGTCCCACGTGGCCCTGCGAGAGGCTGGGTCCATCCCCGACGTCGGCTCATCCAGCATCACCACCTGCACACAGGAGATGGGTGCTGGTCAAAAAGGGGCTGGGAGAGGGACAGCAGCGCAGGAGGGGGCAACCCCAGGGCCCAGAAGAAGCCTTGACCTCCCAACACGCATGGAATGATGTTGCTTGGGGGAACAGCTAACAGGCAGCAGAGCTGCATTGCAGCCTCAGGGTGTTGTCCTCAGAGTTGTCCCCCTTTGTGGAGGTGCTCCTGCCCCCTCCTGGCTGTCCCTGCATCTCCCAGTGGCTCACCACGGGTGAGGGACAGCCTCAGAGCCACCAGAAGGGCCTACGTTGGCCCCAAGGAGAAAGGTTCGAGGTGAGCCCCGCCACAGATGCTTGCCTTGGAGTCCCCAATGAGAGCGATGCCAATGGAGAGCTTGCGCTTCATGCCACCGGAGAGCGCCTTGGTCAGAGAGTGGCGCTTGTCCTCCAGGTTGAGGATCCTCAGGATGTGGTTGATCTCCTCGGGGCACTTGGAGGGTGGGTACCCCTTCAGCTGCCAGACAGAGGGAAGGGAGGGTTGAGCCTGCCCACAGGGCTAAGTGTCTCTGGCAAAGACCCTTCCCACCACATCAGCCACTGGCCATTAAACCCGACCACGCTCCCTCCTCCACACCCAGCAAGAAAGTTGGGAAGTACAGAGATGGACTCCTGCCCGACACGGAAGGAGTTGGCCCAGCCGGCGTGTGGGTCTCCACAGAGCTACGTTGCCTGTGACCCTCCACTCCCCCAAGCAGGGAGCTCCTGCCTGTGGATGAGGTGGAAAGAGGCTTATCATAAAATGGTTTGGGTTGAAGGGACCTTTAAAGTCCACCCCCCCTACCATGAGCAGGGACATCTCCAACTAGACCAGGTTGCTCAGAGCCCCGTCCAACCTGACCTGGGATGTTTCCAGGGATGGAGCATCCACCAACTCTCTGGGCAACCTGGGCCAGTGTCTCCCCACCCTCAGCATAAAAACTTCCTTCTTTATATCCAGTCTGAATCTCCCCTCTTTTATTTTAAAGCCATTACCCCTTGTCCTGTTGCAACAGGCCCTGCTAAAATGTCCATCCCTATCTTTCTTATAAGCCCCCTTGAAGAACTGAAAGGCCACTGTCTCCCTGGAGCCTTCTCTTCTCCAGGCTGAACAACCCCAACTGTCTCAGCCTGTCTTCATAGGAGAGGTGTTCCACCCTCTGATCGTTTTTGTGGCCTCCTCTGGACCTGCTTGATGGATCTCACCATGCTTTCCCAGCCTCAGGAAGCCACAGGGTGCTGCAGGTTGCTTCCCCCAGGGCTGGCTCCTGGGGGCCCAGCAGCGCTCCCCCCAAAGCGCCGTGCTCACCCCTGCGTAGAAGTGGAGGTGCTCTTCCACCGTCATGTTGTCAAAGAGGACATCATGCTGGGGACACAGGCCCAGGCTGCGGCGGATGAGGACCATGTCCTGGGAGATCTCATAGCCGTTGATGTAGGCCTGTCCGCCCGTCGGAGAGTGCAGACCTGGAAGGAGCGAGATGCGGTTACCTCAACTCAGGGCTGAGGACAACCCCGGGCAGCAAAGAGCCAGCAGAAAGGTGGGGGTCCTGCCCAGCATGCCCCCAACTCTGCTGAAAGTTGGAGCAAGCTGGTCTCTTGCTCAAACTGGGACACGGTTTGCTTTCTCCTCCTGCCCGCAGGGTGGGCTGCACGGCATCCACAGGCGGGAGGTGGAGCTGGCAGTGCCACCAGAACAGGCAGGCAAGGAGGGAAGTGGTCAGGCAAGCCTGGCAGAGGTCCAGGCAAGGCCAGGGCAGACCTCCAGGGAAGGTCCTGAGCGCCCTGGGCCGGCAGGAGCAGTGCACGGTGGCAGGGAACAGGGAGGAAAGGACCATCAAAGGTCACCATGTCCACCATGCCAAAATAGGCTGCCCGGAGCTCGGCAGCTCAGGAATGATGAAGTCAGTTCTTGGCCTGTGTCCTCTCTGCCTTATCATGACAAACCCTGCAGAGACCCATCCTACAGTGCATCCTTTCTCTTCTCAGAACTCTCCAACACTAAGACTGGCTGACATTTTCCGCACCGGCTGATCCCACTCTCGCGGAGGGCTGAGCAGGGCCCCCCACCCTCCCTCCACCTCCCCAGGCAGCGACGTGCCTCTCAACACCCTGGCGTCCCTGGCCAACAGCTCAACGAACCGAAGGTGCTCCGGGGAAGAGCAAAAACCCCTCCCCAAAACCCCTCCCCAACCTCAGCTCCCCTTTGCGAGTCAAACCACTGACCCTTCCCTGCCCCGTGCCAGCCCCACAGCAGGACGCGGCTCCTACCTGTGAGCATGGACAGGGTGGTGGTCTTTCCAGCACCATTGTGTCCCAACAGGACGGTGATCTGCCCTTCATACATGTTCACCGTTAAGTCCTTGACTGCCTCTTTCATCTTGTTTCCCACTTTGAAGACCTGCGGAGATCACGTTAACGAGTTGATGCCGCACTCGAGGCAAGCGCTCTCAGATCCGCCCTCTCCGTTCAAAGCACCAACGTGGTGTTGGCATTAGACAACAGGTCTAATTCGGGTTAAACATAGATGTCACTGCACCTGCAAGTACCTAACGCTTCAACCCACAAGAAAACGCAGCCAGCTCTGGGGAAGAGCTTTACCCGCCTTACAGCAGCCAAGCAACACAGCCCCGGGCGAGGAGGGCAGCGAAATGATACGGAAGCTGCCAGCAGGCAGCAGTTTTTACAAAAAACAACATTATGATGTGTTTGCGCTGTGCTGGGCAGTGGGTACCTTGGAAAGGTGCTTTATTTTGATCCCCGACACGAGGTCGGCAGGTTCCTCCTCAATGTACTGGCTCTTCAGGGCTTTCTCGGGGTCCTCCTCCTCCTCCTTCTCTTTCCCCACGACAGTCCTGGGGCGCCCACACCAGTACGAGGGCTGATGGAAGGAGGCAGAGAGACAGAAACTCAGGCACGACACAGACCATCCCTTCTCCCCGGCCTCGTCCACCCTCCTTCTCCCACGCAGATGCCTCCCAGGGATCTCCAAGACCACTCTCCACGGCCTGGGAATTGCTGACCAGCGCGTCTTCAGCAGGCAGGTCAGACAGAGGATGAAACCGCTCCTCCTGCCCTGCTGCCTTCTTCCCCCCCTTCTCCCTCCCGGCAGGATTGCCCGTGATTACACAGGTCTTCATTCCCATGGAAAAGGTCACATTTTGCTTCGACGAGAAGCCAAATTGCTCAGGCAGAAGCTCCCTGCCCAGAAGAGCCCACGCAACGGATGATCATCCCCTCTAAAAACCTTGACATACACTACATACACTTGACATACACTACATACAATGAGCTGCTGCAATTACAGCCTTTTTTTTTTTTCCTTTTTTTTTTGACTTGGCTCTCTAGGAATGACAATAAGTGTTTGGGATCTTCAATCGCTGTGGAAATAGCAATTCAACAACTCCCGGACCCCAAATTAGCATCCCACCGCGGCTTTTGGCAGACAGCTCTCTGCTAGCCCGGTCCAGCCACAGGAGGGAGCGGGACGCCGGGGCGAAACCGCGCTGGGATAAGGAATTCAGAGGGGAGGAGGAGGAAAAACCTCCGGATCAAATGACAAGGGACACAAAGGACCAAAACTGATTGTGTCGCTGGGGCTTGAGGAGTTCTCTGCAGCCAGCGGAGCTGCAGGAACGGCCGCAGCGACAGCCGCTGGAGATGATGCCGAGCGTTCGACTCGGCAGACGACGCTCAGCTGACGGGGCGACAGCCGTCACCCGTCCCCTGGTGCCGTCAGGAGGGGGGGCGCTGGCAGCGGGACGCACGCCGCCCCGCATCACGCCGCTCGGGGAGTTTCAAATGACCGGATCTGGTCGCTCGCACCCGGGGCGTCTCTCCAACGCCTTCGCTTGGGCACGGAGACACTGAACAACAGCCTGCGTGCCGAGAAGTGTCGGGACAACGACTTAAAGCCAAGAAGACCTTCATATTCAGTAAAAAAACCACAGCTGCATCAGCTTTTACTGAGGACGTGCTGCAGCCCCCTTGATTTTGGAGACCAGATGGTGTCACCCTCGTATGTTAGTGCAGCCCACCACGTAGCACAGAAGCAGGAACCACCCCCGAGCGAAGCACCCCCTGGAAGGGGTACGTAAGCAGTGCTCACCGTCAAGAAGAAGTACCACGGCTGAGGCACGCCGTACTCCCCTGGAAAGACGGCCTCCACGTACCAGGCCACCACGCCGTAGAGCGCCGAGTCCAGGAGCAGCATCCCCAGCACTTGGGCTAAGGTAAAGTTGTCGTCCACGCTGACGGGCTTCATGAGGTCCCTCCACTGAACGCCGGTCCCTGCAACGCAGAGGGGACGCTGCCTGTCTCCGCATCCCCAGAAGGACAAAGTGCTCTCCAAGACTGTCAGATAGCATCCCCTGTCCTAGAGCACGTGCTCCACAATCCCTCCTAGAGATGGAGGGAGGAGATGCAGCAGAAAGCACGCTGCCGTCTCGAGGGTCCCCAACCCCATCATGCTTCTTCCATCGCGTTCTCTGCAACCGCCTGGGGAAGAAGCAATCTCTTCTCCAGCCATTGCCCTTCCGTCACNCGACTTAAAGCCAAGAAGACCTTCATATTCAGTAAAAAAACCACAGCTGCATCAGCTTTTACTGAGGACGTGCTGCAGCCCCCTTGATTTTGGAGACCAGATGGTGTCACCCTCGTATGTTAGTGCAGCCCACCACGTAGCACAGAAGCAGGAACCACCCCCGAGCGAAGCACCCCCTGGAAGGGGTACGTAAGCAGTGCTCACCGTCAAGAAGAAGTACCACGGCTGAGGCACGCCGTACTCCCCTGGAAAGACGGCCTCCACGTACCAGGCCACCACGCCGTAGAGCGCCGAGTCCAGGAGCAGCATCCCCAGCACTTGGGCTAAGGTAAAGTTGTCGTCCACGCTGACGGGCTTCATGAGGTCCCTCCACTGAACGCCGGTCCCTGCAACGCAGAGGGGACGCTGCCTGTCTCCGCATCCCCAGAAGGACAAAGTGCTCTCCAAGACTGTCAGATAGCATCCCCTGTCCTAGAGCACGTGCTCCACAATCCCTCCTAGAGATGGAGGGAGGAGATGCAGCAGAAAGCACGCTGCCGTCTCGAGGGTCCCCAACCCCATCATGCTTCTTCCATCATGTTCTCTGCAACCGCCCGGGGAAGAAGCAATCTCTTCTCCAGACGTTGCCCTTCCGTCATCGCAACCGCTTTTTTAGTGCCATCGCTTTGCAAAAGCGTGGCCTCTGCTGGAACCAACAGCAATTTCTTATTAACATAGAAATTAAAGATATATATATATCGGGAAGGAGGAAATGTAATGGATTCCCATCCCTTAGAACAGAATTTGCTCTGTAATTAAAGCGATGACGGCATTTTGCACAGCCCAGACTGCCAGGGGCACGGGTTCGGAGGGGCAAAGCTGATAAGACCTGCAGGAGCAATCAGTAATTAGCCCTCCTGCTCTCGTTAGGAGCAGGAAAGCGCTTCTCCCCTGACTTCTTGCCACCCTTCACCCCGCAACACAAGCCAGTCCCAAGCCACCACAAAAACTGGAGAGACTCGCTCACCTTTTCCTTCGAACATGCCTATAAGCTGTGCCCCCATGGCCATGGCCACGTTGGAGATGAGGCAGGAGGCCAGCTTCTGGCTGTGGGACATCAGGTCGTAGCGGGGCGAGATGAAGAAGTAAGGAATGTAGGAGAAGAAGTAGAGGAAGCCGCCAGCGGCAGCCGCGACGTTTGCTGCCAGCACGGAGAAAAGCAGGAGGGAAAATGTCAACTATATGGTGATGCCACCAAATATTTCTCATCAGCTTTCCATCCAGGGAGACTCAAGCCTTTTGCACCAAGAGTGGGTACAGCGGGGCAGGATGAGGATGTGTCCACGTCCCATGGCAAGGCAGGAGCAGCGCCGGACTCTGACCCAGCAGTGGGCAGCTGCAGAAGCACCCTGCCCATCCCAAACCAGAGCACCCTGGGGCCAGGACAACCAGATGACGTTCTAGCACGTGAGCTTGTCTGGTTTGGGAAGCGACAGTACACACATCCCACCAAAAAAGGGAAGAAAGCCCCCCCCATCCTCCGCAAGTTATCCAACACGGAGTCCTGTGCAACCTCACGTAACTCTGGGCCTGGCCCTGCTTTGAGCAGGATGGACCGATGTCCTCCAGAGCTGCCTCCCAACTAAAACTAACCAAAGATTTCACAGATTTCCCCCCACCCCAGCCCCGCGGGTCAGCAATGCAAGGAGGGACTCACCTCTTGAGAAGAAGGTGCTCACCATGAAGTTGAAGGAGATAGAGGAGATGGAGAAGATGGCGAGGAAGGTGAACACCAGCGTGGGGTCACTGTTGGTGAGCACCGCTCCCTGCTCGCTCACCTACCGAGAAAATCTGGTTACGCCCAGGGCTGCCGAAGGTGGCCATGGCTTCAGGCACGTGGGGGCAGCCGAGACCTGACGTTCTCCATGGGTTAAAGGCAAACCGAGAGACTAAGAACATCCACGCCCTCCTAGACCACTCCAGAGGGAGGAAATACAAGTTGGCCTTGCGCCATGTGGGGTCTAAGAGGCAGGGGACACCTTGCTCAACATCCAGACAGCCACCTCCTGCTTCTTGTGGTGTGGGTACAAGCAGAGAGGTGAGCTGGAGTCCCTCCAAGGGTGCGCAGGGCTGTGGGTGCAGGGTGGTCCTGCTCTGCACGGGACTACCTGGGCCTCCCCAGTGCCCGTGGGGCTCCCACCCCCCAGATCCCCTCCTGGGGAGGTCACCCCTATCGTGAAAGGCAGCTGTGGGGGGACAGCGCTGCCCACCCAGCTCTGGGAAAGGCCAAATCCAGCCTCCGTTACGCAGGTGGAGGGGTCCTGAGACACCAGGACAATGCAGCCCACAGCAGAGGAGCATTGTCATCCCTGCGACCTGCCAGCACAGAGAGCTTCTGGCCTGCAGAACAGTGGCCTGGGGAAAGACGCTCACCTGGACGCAGAAGAGCACGGTGACGAAAAACACGGACACCAGGAGGAAGAGGAAGAACATGAGGAACCAGGCGCTCCAGTGCAACCAGTTGCTGAGGCCCATCATGTGCATGTACTCCTGCGGGGAGGTCACGCCGTCACCTCGGGCTGCACCCACACTTCCCGGGCACGGCCAGGGCGAGGTGGAAGCTCTGGTCAGGGGGGTGGTGGTGGCTTTGCCCTGCAGCACTAGTGAGCGAGGTGGCAGCTCCAGGTGCCACCAAAGTGGTCCTGCGCAGCCTTCAGCATCGCATGGTGTCCCCTCCGCCCCCTCCCCGGACAGGGGCTGCCACTGCTGCAGGAGAACATCTCCCCAAAGAGTTGAACCCAAAAGCCCAGCAGCTGAGGCCAGCAGGGCCACCGCGGTCACCCGGCGGCGGGGCAGAGGGCAGGACAACCCAAGGCCCAGGGGAAGCCAAGCCCTGCACGCTCAGCCCTGCTGTCGCAACCACCGCATCAGCTGAGCTCCAACCGCCCCCACAACGCAACTCAGACACACGGGTTTCTACATTCAAAAGACAAAGATCTTGCTTGCCGAACTCCCAAATCTGCAGAACTTTGGAATCCACAAGCGTTGCCCTCTCTCCGAGCCACCTTCCAGCCCACGAGGAACACCAGCCCTTCGGTCCGGCCGCCTTGGCCGCACGGCAAGGAGAGCCGCACCATGTCCCAGCCGCGGGATTAGCGACATTCCTCCCCGGGGTTTGCTAATCCACTGCCATCCCCACCTCCTGCTCGCTGGCTCCAAACCCGAGGGGGGGCGGATTTTGTTCCGAATTTAGAGGCAGCGTCCATTGGGAAACGCCGCAAAGGGAGGGGAGCACCCAGATGTCCCACCGCTCACGTTACCTTCAGCTTCTTCTCCTTCTCGTGGACGACGGCGCGGACGATGTTGAGCGAGGTGTAGGTGAAGCTGAGCATGAGGAGGAGGGGCAGCTGGTTCTGGATGGCGAGGAGGAAGAGGTCGTTGACGTACGCCGGGTAGGGGAAGCGCTGCACCACCACCGTGATGTTCTCCAGCAGGCTGGTGGAGCTGGCGTTGGCGTGGTACTGCATGATGGCTCTGTCCACCGCGTGCTGCACCGCCAGGAAACCTTCTCGGATGTAGCCTGCACGGCAAAAACGATACGGGGGAATAGAGACGGGTTCGGGTTTTGGAGGGAGACGTCGGCAGAAGGAGAGAAACCGCTTGGGAAGAACAGGGAAGAAAAAAAAAAAAGACCTTGTAGGAAAAGCAAAATAAACATCGCTAAATAAAACCACTCCTGCAGACACAGAGGGGCTCGGGAAGGATTTATATCCCGGCAATTCCAGTCTCTCATAACCGTCATTCAAAAGCAGCTGGCAGGAAAACCCAATTTAGACTGCCGTCGCCTTTCTGCAGGCTCGGCGGTGTTTCTGCGAGGGGGGAGATTCTCCATCGTCATCAACCACCACTACCGTCGCCGAGCTTGTATTTCATCCCTTGGTTTTTTTTGTAAACCAAGAGAATACGGGATACTACCCAGGTTTTGGTCAGGATAAATATATCCCGTTACACATTTGGCTGAAATTTTTGTGCGTTAGAAAACAGTAAGATTTTTAATTTTCAACGAGTTTATTTTTTACGTGGGATTTCCGCCACGTGTTTCTTGAACGGAAACTCAAATTCTGCTCACAAAGCCCCAAATGAGCATTTGGAAAGTCAGTTGTTTAAAGCGACCGAGACAGAGGAGGAAAAAGAAAGAATATGAGACCAGGAACCATGTTTTACATTAGCTGATTTACTGAGCAGACGCCGCGGGGAGGGAAGGGATCTGGGCTGCCGGTCACCCCGTCCCGCGGGACGTTTCCGCCAGGAGAGATCGTCCTCTGGGGCTCGGGTTTATTTACACTGCGCGAGCAAAACCTGTTCGCCCGCTTTCTCGGCCTCAACCTTCTCCTTGGCACCGCCGTCGAACGACGACGATGGAAGGAGAAAGCCAGCAGAGGGAAATATCCCTTCTGCAGCCGCAGGGGAAGCTCCCAAAAAAAACCCAAGTCCCAAAGCAGCGCCAGCTCCGGCAACGTCCCCGCTGCCTCCCGCTCGGGCAGCGGTTTGGCTTGCTTTGCTTTAAAAACCTACACTCAAACCACAGAATTGCTCTATTTAAGCAGCATGATAAACACGGAGCAGTTTGGACCCTGAAATAAATTTTCCATTTATAAAAGGGGGGGGAAGAAAAAAATTAAGGTTAAGAAAAAATCACTTAAGTCAAATTTATTCTTATCCAACCCTGCTCAGCAGAGGTACCCAAGGCCAGCAGTGCCTAAGAAGCCACAGGATAATATTTGAGTAAATATTACAGATAATAAATATAATAAATATTTAAAGTACCTGCATAAAATTAATTAATTTTAAAACCCGATTTAATTAATTTTTTGAAACTAAACTATTTATTTAAAAGCTCAGAGCCTCGGTGAATCTCTGTAACGAGCCGAGCTGCTCGTTAAAAATCCCACCCGCCTCTTCGGCGGCGCAACAGCCCGCGGCGGAGGAGAGGTGGCCCTCACCCGGTGTCCCCCCATCGGCAAACTTGGCCTCCCGGGGCCCGGGCAGCTGGAAGAGCGGGAAGAGGTAGCTGGTGTGCCAGTCCCGGTCCAGGTTGGGGTTCAGACCCGTCTGCTCGCTCCGCGGCGCGTTCCTCGGGCTGTACTTGAAGCGCAGCTCATAGTCGACCTGCAAAGGAGCGCAGCGAGGGCGGATGGGTGGCAGCGGGTGTCGGGGGGGACAGCGTCGCCCCCCGCCCCGGCCACGTCCCTCCCCCTCGTCCCCGCTCACCTGGAGGGGCAGCGGGGCCGCGCTCTGCGGGAAGCGGTGCTTGAAGACGACGGCGGCCAGCACGCTGCCCGAGCGGTTGTCCGACTTGACGTACTCCTCGAAGTCCCGCTCCGAGGCAAAGCCCTGAGCTGCGGAGAGGGGGCAAAGAGAGGGATGCAGGCACGGAGCGCGGCGACGCAGCCACGCTCGGCCACCGCCCAAACCACCAGGTCGGTCCAGGACACCAGGGATGGGNCCCACCGCCAACCCAGGTTAATTAACACCCAACCCAGGTTAATTAGCATTTAAAACTCCTCGTCCCAATGGAACGAGGGTCACCTCTGACCGGCGGGGCAGCAGTCCCGACCGGCACCATGCACGCCCCCATCCCTGCAGCGTGACCCCCCCCCCGGATCTGTTTTAGGGACACGCAGGTCACGCTGCTGACCGATGGATTTATGCTCGTAAAATCACTGCAGGGGTCGCGCTTGCTGCCAAGGAGGGGAGCAGCGAGCACCGGGCTGCTCCCGCTGCGGCCGCATCACCCACGCGGGGCAGGGACGGGAGAGGGAGGCAGCACCCGCAGCTCAGCCGGGCACCCCGGGTCCCACCGCGGGCAGGAGGGCGCAGCGGCAGCACCGCGGCAGCACCCAGGCAGGTCTGGGAAAGCGGTGAAATCCAGACTCAACCGCCTTATTTCCTCCTGCAAACCCAAATGCCTTCACCCCAGCCTGGCCGCGAGCGCAGCACAGCACGCCAACCCTCCGNAAAAAAAACCCAAGTCCCAAAGCAGCGCCAGCTCCGGCAACGTCCCCGCTGCCTCCCGCTCGGGCAGCGGTTTGGCTTGCTTTGCTTTAAAAACCTACACTCAAACCACAGAATTGCTCTATTTAAGCAGCATGATAAACACGGAGCAGTTTGGACCCTGAAATAAATTTTCCATTTATAAAAGGGGGGGGAAGAAAAAAATTAAGGTTAAGAAAAAATCACTTAAGTCAAATTTATTCTTATCCAACCCTGCTCAGCAGAGGTACCCAAGGCCAGCAGTGCCTAAGAAGCCACAGGATAATATTTGAGTAAATATTACAGATAATAAATATAATAAATATTTAAAGTACCTGCATAAAATTAATTAATTTTAAAACCCGATTTAATTAATTTTTTGAAACTAAACTATTTATTTAAAAGCTCAGAGCCTCGGTGAATCTCTGTAACGAGCCGAGCTGCTCGTTAAAAATCCCACCCGCCTCTTCGGCGGCGCAACAGCCCGCGGCGGAGGAGAGGTGGCCCTCACCCGGTGTCCCCCCATCGGCAAACTTGGCCTCCCGGGGCCCGGGCAGCTGGAAGAGCGGGAAGAGGTAGCTGGTGTGCCAGTCCCGGTCCAGGTTGGGGTTCAGACCCGTCTGCTCGCTCCGCGGCGCGTTCCTCGGGCTGTACTTGAAGCGCAGCTCATAGTCGACCTGCAAAGGAGCGCAGCGAGGGCGGATGGGTGGCAGCGGGTGTTGGGGGGGACACCGTCGCCCCCCGCCCCGGCCACGTCCCTCCCCCTCGTCCCCGCTCACCTGGAGGGGCAGCGGGGCCGCGCTCTGCGGGAAGCGGTGCTTGAAGACGACGGCGGCCAGCACGCTGCCCGAGCGGTTGTCCGACTTGACGTACTCCTCGAAGTCCCGCTCCGAGGCAAAGCCCTGAGCTGCGGAGAGGGGGCAAAGAGAGGGATGCAGGCACGGAGCGCGGCGACGCAGCCACGCTCGGCCACCGCCCAAACCACCAGGTCGGTCCAGGACACCAGGGATGGGGCTCCAGCCGGAGCTGGGAAACATCGCGGCTCTCAGGCACGGGGGATTTATAGGGGATGCTGCTGTAGCCATCCCGGGGCACGCGGGCGATTCCTCCTCCTCTCCTTTCAGAGAAAATCCTATGAACACGCAGTGCCAAAATTTTCTGTGCAATACAATTTCCAAAAATACTTTTTTCTCGGGGAAGTGACAGCCGCTTTCTTTGACTATTTTAAGGCAGTTATTTTTCTAGATGGAAATGCATCAAAATGCGACCAAAAATCAAAACAACCCCCTGCTGTTTTAGCGGAACGAAAATAAAACCATTGCCTCGAAGTTCCGCAAAAAAGCGATGCGTCCCAGGAAAAGAGCATCAGGATTAACCAGAGTAAAAATTCGTAGCAATTTCTGGGGTGGAAACCGCGGTCCCCGGTCCCCGCTCACCTCTGATGCTGATGGGTAAAGCTCTCTCCACCGCCTCGGCGATGCTCCGGACGGCGCTGCTGTTGGAGGGGACGTACGCCAGCTCCCAGGGGTTGCCGGGGTGCCGGCGGTAGAAGAAGCCCGGCAGGTCATCCACGGACTCGGGGGGGTAGATGGTGGCGTTGGGGTGGCTGATGGAGTGCACCCGGTGCCGCAGGGCTATCAGGATGGCGGCGAAGAGCAGCGGCAGGCAGATTTCGATGACCGTCACCAAGATCTGCCGTTTCTGCAGGGGGAAAAAATAAATAAATAAATAATAATAAAAAAAAATATATATAAAAAATAAGATGTAAACGCTGTAAACACAGTAATGGGGTTCAGCGCACGCAAACGCCACGTAGCAGAAGCGTTCTTGCGCTTCCCAAGGTTTCACAACCCCGTTTTTTCCGGAGCCAAGGAACAACGCCGCTCCGGTTCCCACGTCCTTCAGGACTTTCCAGCCAAGGTGTCCCCTTCCCTGAACGCGGCTCCATCTCAAACCCCCCCTCCCGTAGAGCCTTCCCCGCCACGCTGCCGGGTTTGAAGGAGCCGAGCGGGGACAGCCCATGCCCTGCGACCGGCCGCAGCCGGGACAGGGAAGAAAACAACACTGAACAGGGCTGGGAGCTAAAAATACTGTAAGGAAATGAAAGGCGGGGACGAGCAAGCAGCGGGGGTAAAGCAGAGCGAAGCGATTGCGGCCCGTGAAGTTCCCTGTGCCGGAGCTCAGTGGCTGCAGGCACTGGGACACGGGCTCTGCGTCCGGCGTGGGACCGGGGAAGCCTCTGGCTCCGGGCACCGGTGCCCTCGCACCGCACCGAGAACATACCCACGAGCTCAGGCTCCGCGCCGAGGTCCGCCTGCACTAAACGCGGCGGCTCATTTAGTATTTTTAATTGAGGCTCAAGCAACTGAACAACAAACTCGAGTCTGGGCGATGGGCTCGGGCAGCCGAGCCGGAGCACGACCCTCCAGCGCTTTCCCTCCTGCAAACCTCCCACTAGCTACCAACGCCCACCGCCAACCCAGGTTAATTAACACCCAACCCAGGTTAATTAGCATTTAAAACTCCTCGTCCCAATGGAACGAGGGTCACCTCTGACCGGCGGGGCAGCAGTCCCGACCGGCACCATGCGTGCCCCCATCCCTGCAGCGTGACCCCCCCCGGATCTGTTTTAGGGACACGCAGGTCACGCTGCTGACCGATGGATTTATGCTCGTAAAATCACTGCAGGGGTCGCGCTTGCTGCCAAGGAGGGGAGCAGCGAGCACCGGGCTGCTCCCGCTGCGGCCGCATCACCCACGCGGGGCAGGGACGGGAGAGGGAGGCAGCACCCGCAGCCCGGACGGGCACCCCGGGTCCCACCGCGGGCAGGAGGGCGCAGCGGCAGCACCGCGGCAGCACCCAGGCAGGTCTGGGAAAGCGGTGAAATCCGGACCCAACCGCCTTATTTCCTCCTGCAAACCCAAATGCCTTCGCCCCAGCCCGGCCGCAAGCGCAGCACAGCACGCCAACCCTCCATCGCTGCAGGGACAGCTAACGAGGTGGCCCCGGCAGCTAACGAGGTGGCCCCGGCAGCAGGGCACAGGGATTCACCGCCGCAGCCAGAGCAGAAGCAGCGGCGTTAACCTCTTCTGAGGGCTTTACAAGAGCTTTACAAGACCCAGGGGGGGGTTTTCCACCCTTCCCTCCGCCAGGCTGGAAAGAAGACCGACGCAACGCACAAGAGGAGCGCCAAGAGGTTTATTCTCACAACTCTGCTGTCTCAGCAAGAGGTTTTTTAGCCGCCGGCGCATACCCTGCGCACCGGGTGATGTTAAACCGCCTCTGCCCAGCCCCACGGCCGCCGGCACAGCGATGCCGGGGCCCGGATCACCACGAAGATGCCGGGCACGCGTAACGGGGGGAGCACGCTGCAGGCAGGGCTCCTCTCCTGCCTGCACCCACCGCGTGCTGCAGGCAGCGCCACGGCTGCCCCCAAAGCTCCTGCAGTTCCGCAAGCACCCATCACTGAGCTGTGCTGACCATGGAGTTATACCTCCCATCCCTCTGCAGAGCAGAAAAAGGGGTTATTTCTTAAATAGGGGGGGGGGAAGAAGCAAGCAGCAAGTGGGGCACGTTAAGGTGGGCAGAATCTGCGGTGAGGCAGGAACAGAGCCCCGAGCACAGTTCAGCCCTCCCAAAAAGGGGGACAGCCCATCCTGCAGCGGCTGAATTGGCTCTCGGCCGGTTCGTCGTGGGGGGACGACGCAGCCGCAGCCACGCAGCCGCTCCCCGCGTCGCCCCGGCTCTCAGCACCCACTGCCAAAGCCGAAAACCCCTCTCCGGGCTTCCCGCAGGAGGAGCTGCCCGCTCCGACCACCGCCAGGGACCAGCCACCACCACGGCCAGCCCCGGCGGCGCGGCCAGGGAAAAAAGGAGCCCTTGCAAAGGCCACGCTCGTAAAAGCCAACGTTGCAGATGTCTGATGGTTTTATAATGCAGCTCTGGCGGCCCAGCTGCCTCCCGCTGATTTACCATCCTATTAACCCCCTCGCAGGCTCCTGGGCTGTCTCCAGAAGGGTTGCCTGGCTCCCTCAACTCACCGGCTAACGCACATTTCCCGGCGCAGGCTCTCGCTGCCGCAGAAGTCATTTAAGCTGCCGTATTCCAGAGGTGACGGGGATGCTCATCCCTAATCGCCACCTCCGCCTGGCCAGGGCTGCCCCAGCTTTGAGCACGCCACGTGTCCCAGCATCCATCTTCACACCGGGGTGACACCGGCTCGGGAGCTCTGCGCCTTCACCGGGAACGTGGTTTTTGGTGGAGGCTTAGAGGAGGGGAGCAAATACTCCAGGCTGTATCCCGAGTCAGCTCGTGGCCTTGGAAAAACACGACCAGAGGTCCCCTCCGCCCCAGAGTACACCCAGAAGGTGATGCTGTTCCCCTGCAGAGGGGATGGGGGGTTGTCCTGGACGGGGTTGGGGTGTACAGGGTGGGGGGACTCACAGGGCTGGCCACCACGCACACCCCCGGAGCACGTTCCCGGCTGCAAATCAGCCCCGCCGCCGGTCCCTTCGGTCACATCCCAGCCCTGCTCCCTGCCAGGGAGCACGGGCAGCCCGGCCAGCCCTTCCCTTTTCCTTCTGTTTATTTTTAAAGCGCCGCCGTGCTGACGCGCAGAAGGGTAACTGAAAGCGCGAAGCCAGGCTGCGGCGCGCTCTGCTCCCCCCTCTTCCGCAGCCCTCCGGGTCCCCGCAGAGCCGCAGCATCCGCACGCTGCTGAAAGGTGCTGCAGCAGCCGGCGAGACGCTTCGGGTCAGCGGGGCAAGGAGGCAGCGAAATCCCTCATCGTTACCCAGCTGCCACGCAGAGAGTCGGGCTGGGAGCGGGTGCCAGGACCACGGTGGTTTAATTTTGTTTTAAGAGCCCCCCAAAAAACTGCTTTTGAGGGCTGTAGAAAGTGATAGAGGAAAAAAAAAATCTGGGTGATTGTGGGTTTAGAGGTGGCGTGCAGCAATCGGCGCCTCCAGAGGAGGTTGCTAAAGGATTTGTGTAACAAGACAGCTCAAGAAAGCCACCACCGCACGGGAGGGTGCGTGGGTTATCCCGCCCCGCGGGAAGGGGGAGCTCAACTCACGGCCAGAATCCGGAGGGAAACGGCACAGCACGCACTCCAGGGGACAGGGACAACCGAGCCCACAGCCCTGCCCGCGCCTCCCCGGCACAAAAACAGGACGACACCACACGCCCAAATAAATCAGTTTTCCTCCAGGAGATGCCCTGTGCCCACGGCGAAGGTTTGCTGGAGAATAAAGTTCTGACGTCCCCCCCATTCAGCAGCCCCCGAGAGCGTGGCGCCAGCCCTACCTGCAGGATGTAGTTCTTCCAGAGCAGCAGCCCAAACTGCCTGAGAAGAACCATCCTCCCATCAGAAGGGGACCACCGCCGCCGCTCCGCAGGACCCTGGAAGAGAGGAGAGAGCAGTGAACGCCGGGCGCTCGCAGACCCCGACATCCCCCATCCCACCCGTTGGCAACCCGCGGGCAGCTCCCTGCTTCCAGCCAGATGTCGCAACAGCTGGATCGGCCCCAGCTGGTGGAAAATAACTGCCCTGCTCCCTCTCCGTGGTCATGACTGACCCGTAAGAGCCAGAGCTCGTGGTTTCTGGAGTGACCGGTCATCGGCATGACCCGAGCTGGAAGAGAGGGCGGCCGCCGTTTAGAAACCCCGCCGGGTCCTCCGCCAGCAGCAGGCAGGGAACAGCTTTCCTTAAGCACTGGGAGCAGCGGGTTACAGAACCGCAAACACCGGCCCCAGGAAGGCCCCCCAAACTCCTCGCGGCCCGTTATTTCGGGAATGGTGAAGATTTCAAGTTGCGCCTCCGCCTGCTGCGAGGCGAAGGGTCGGGTTCGCAACGTTAACGGTGCTTTCCCAGCAGAAAGGCTCCTCGGAGAGGCGAGGATGAGAACGGGGCAGGGAAGCGGAAGGGAAGGTCGGTGCATGAGGACGATACACTCGAGGACGATACACCCGCATCCTCCCCATCTGCCATCCCTCCAAATTGTTTTTGTCTGCGTTCGCAGCGGTGTTTCCTGTCCCACCAGGGATGCGCTCGTGGTGGCGCAGGGAAGGGGTTGGCGCAAGCAGAGCCGCCTGCCCACGCTGTGGGATGCCGGGCAGCCCCCCAACCTCTGAGCATGGCAAAACCCTTCTCCCCGCAGCGCCGGTGCCAATGCGGGTCCCAACGGTGCTGCCGCACCCCCTGCCAACGGGCAGCCGCCGGGTTCATCTCCCGGAGCTGACGCTCCAGACCCCGGCAGCACCGGGCGGACACGATACCTGCCAGCAACAACCCGGGAGGTGCTCAACAGTGCGTTTTGCCAGCCCTGGTTAGGACAGCATCATTTCCTTGGACCCATCCTGAGGTTTCAGGAGAAGCTCCGGGTGCCGGCGTGAGGGGAGAGGAGAGGCTGGCGACCCTACCTGCCCAACCTCCGCTCGCTCCCGGACCCGTGAGTGGTAAAAGCACATCGCGAGAGATGACCGACAAGCGAGCTGCGGCGAGAGCAAGCTAAAACCCACGTAGGTCTGCGGACAAAGCGACAAGCACCCATCCACCCAGCCTGCCCGACATGAGGACCTCCCTGAGCCCTCCACAAGCGTCCTCGCGCCTTCCCATCCCCAACCCAAAACCCAGCCGTGTTCTCAGAGTGAAAAATAAAAAAAACCCCACACCTCCTTTTTGCCACTCCTTGCACAGAAGTTCAGATTCCCGCAACGAGAGACATCTGTGCTCGAGAATCCTTCTCCGGCCAGAAAAAAATAAAAGCAGAAGAGGTCCACTCCTGCAGCCCTGAAAAGCCCATCAGACACCCCCCGGGGCAGCAAGCAGGGAAGGAACAGCGAAGGGGACTTCGCAAAGGCGGCTGCTGCCAGATTTCAGCTTAAACACCTTTCAAGCCCATCACTGCCTCCAGCCGGCCTCCGGTCCACGCGTGTCCTGGCAGAAATGCCACCGGTCTGCCATCGGACCCCTATAGTAGGTGCCCCAGCCCCACGCACCCACATACCGCACACGGCAGGATCCCACACACCTCCGAACCAGACCCCAGGAGCTGAAACCTTCCTCCCACGCTCGAAGGGAACGGANACCTCCACCACCACCCCCGACCGCCCCCGCAGGTCTTACGGCTGCCACCGGGGCCGGCACGTCGCTGAGAAAATGTCAAGCAGCTCTTGGGTAACGCAAACACTACGCAAAGGCGGAAAACTTCATTATTGCCAATAAATTTTTTTCCAAGCTTTTTAGGGTCCCGAGAAAACCCGTACTGGACCTTTCGCTCGCTGAAAGAAGGAAGAAGCTCAGTCACAACTGGGTGACTCTTACCAGATCTGAGAGCAAAAATGGTTTCCCAGGCTCAGACCATCCATAGAAATAATTTTTTTCAACCCAAAAGGGGAAACCTTTTTTTGGAAGGTTTGGCCTGTCTCAGCCCCGAGGTGCCCGTGACCGCAGGCAGTTCAGGCAGGGACCCCGTCCGCGCCTGGGACCACCTGGGACCACCAAGGAGGGCTGAGCACAGCCGGATCAAGACAACCTCGGAGGCATGGCGCGTACCTTGCGGGGGGACGCCCTGCGACGCACTTGCCTACTCGCGCGGTGGCAGGTCGGGTTGTCCCCTCCGGAGACGCTCTCCTGCCTGACCCCGGCGCTGCGAGAGAAGCCCGACTCTCCCAGCGAGAGGCACAGACAAAGATCTGGGGGAAAGAGAGGAGACAACCACCACCGGCTTCTGGGAGAAGCACCCAGTTCCTCTGCCCCTCGCTGGAAATACCCTGCTCTCCGCGCCCGACCACGGCGGGAGGAAGAGTCCCCTAAACAGGCGAGTGCGGGTTCACCCTGGCCGTCCCCAGGGAGGTCAGCGAGGAAGGTGACCCTGCCTGCAACCCACAGCCCAGACGGGTGGAAGCCAGACAGGTCCTCGCCGCCAGGCCAGCACCGCCAGCCCCTGCCACGCTGCCGAGCGCAGCGCCGAGCCCTGCCGGATATCGCGGTGACCGTGCCAGCTGCCAGCCTGGACCGCAGCTCTCCCGCCAGCGGATTTAGATGAGGACAGGCTGAGGATGGGCAGGGAACGAGGCCACAGCATCCCATCTCCTGACACACTTCCACACCGCCGTGTCGCCGGGAACCGGCCATCCCCAGCCACCGTCTCAGCGGAAGGGGCTGGGTGAGCCCAGCAAAGGCCACGTGCTCCGGGGAGCTGGCAGTTATTTTAGAGCACTCGCAGCATTTCTCCTCTTCTGATGTCCCGTTCCCATAGAAACAAGGCCTGGAAATGGCAGACGTTGCCTTTTTTTTTTTTTTTTAAATAAAATTGGCATTTCTCCCCACCGACTTGCAGAGGCACCGCGTTATCCCTAAAAGATGAGCCGCAGACGCTGCTGGGCCCCTCCATCTCCCCAGCTGCATCGGGGACTGCGCGGTGCCCGGGGTGATGGCATCACATACCTGGCGAGGGCTGTCGGTGCCCGGGTGCTTTGCACGCTGCTGCCGGAGCGGGAAACGCCTCTCCCGCTCCCCGCAGCGCCCGTGCTGGAAATTAAAAAAAGCGTGAGACCCTGCAGCAGGGGGAAGGATTTTTTTGGTTTTGGACAGCGTTCTCAGGAAGAGCGAGTGATTTCCGACGCTTGCGCGTCCGGGAAGTCCCGTCTCCTGCGACCGCGTCTCGCTAAAAGCAACCGGGGCCACGGGCGTCTGGAGGCACGCAGCCCTCGCCGCTGCTTTTTTCTTCCCCTTCTCGCCGTTCGCAGAGATGCCAACGGTCACAACACAGCCAGACCATAAAAAAAAACCCAAACAAAACCTCACCTACCGCAGCGTGAGAGCTTGTGCAAACAGAGCAATAAAACTTTCTAGGAGGCTGCAAGCCCGGCGGGGCGCGAGGGGCTGCAGACCCCGCGCAGGCGCTGAGCACGCGGGACCCAGCAGCCCCACAGGACCCACGCTCCACTGCCCCGTTTCTTACCCCAAATGGGAACTTCGGGCCTCGAAACGTGGAAGTAAACACAAACAGCGCCAGTGCTGGGTCCCGTTTGAACCGGGGGGTCGGTTTTGTGCCCGGCCACCAGCCCCGGGGTGGGGTGGCCCCGGGGAGCCTGGTGGGCTCTGGGGGTGACTGAATCGTGTCCACAAGAAGCCCCCGGGCCCGGGCAGCAGCGGAGAGGAGGGAAGAAGCTGCTGCATCAGCGCTGGACATACCCTTTGCTTTAAAAATACCATCGCTGACTTGTCCAGAGTCTGCCGATGCTCGTAGAGAGCCGAACCCTCGGCGGTAACCGGGATTTGGCAAAGGCACACGGTGTGGAGCCCGCTGGGGGGGTTCCCCCCTGCCTCGGAGCCGGGGACGGGCAGGACAGGGCACACAGCCCCCGGGTGGGCTCCCGTCCCTCGGGGGCGACCTGCGCTCGGGCCCTGCTTGCCACGGGCCGAGAGCGGGCGCGGAGGTGGCCCGTGCAGCGGTGCTGTCGCACGGCTGAGCCCCGGCGGGGGACACCCCACCTGCGGGTCGCTTATCCCCCCCCGAACCTCCAGGGCCCGGAGCCCCGGGGCGCCGCCGGGGGCCCGTCGGTCGCTGGCACCACCCCCCAGCCGGTGTCCCGGTGCCACGGGAGGGGGGGAGGTGACCCGGGGCACCCCCTGCACCGGCTGAGGGGACGGTCGTGCCACCGGGGAGGCGACAGCCCTTCTCCCGGCGCTCGGGAGCCGCGCGGGCCCTGCGAGGGAACCGGGCACAAGGCCGCCGCCTCCGGGGCGGGAAGGGAACGGGGGGGGTTTCGCCATCCGGGGCCGGCGGGGGGCCGAGCTCGCCCCGGCACCGCGGCGGGGATGGGGACACCCACCCGCGGGGGCGG
>VUYV01000368.1:582603-605444 GCA_008711295.1 Anarhynchus alexandrinus | reverse complement strand
GGCCCGGCCCTCCGTGGCGGCGAGGCCCAGCTCCCGCTCGCCCCGCAAGCCGCGGGCCGGCCCGGCGGTGCCGCTGCCGCTGGAGGCGGTGCTGACGGACCGGGGCGGCAGGCAGTGGAGGCTGGTCCGGCTCCTGGAGCAGGGAGGCTGCGGGCTGGTGTACGAAGGTGCTGTGGGGGCCGGGGAAGGGGGGGGGGCGGCCGGGGAAGGGCGGGCGGGAGCGTGTCCCCGGCGGTTAGGCCGGGCGCCTCGCAGGGACCCGCTGTCGGTGGTCGGTGGCGGCTGTCGGTATGTCCCGAGACCACCAGAACCCCCCGGGGCGATGCGGAGGTGATGGCACTGTGTGGGTGTCCTCCAGGATGGCGGCCACAGTGCGGCATTCCCACGGGGACATGGCGCTGGCGTAAGAACAGTCTCCACTCAGTGAAACACACGTTGTCCAGCACCATACATCCTCTTTCTGGCTTTTAGGTTCAAAGCCAAAGTGCTGCCGGCACTCTACAGGAGTTCCCATGTTGTAGGCCATGTCGGTATCGACTAAATGTCAATTCCGGATTCTCAGCCTGGTTTGGAGGCCAAAAGAAAGCGGCTAAATCATGTGGGCTGCTTCTCAGCTGTCTAGTGACTGCTGATCTTTTTCTCTCCAGTCCGGTTGTAAAGTTCCAAAGAAAAGGTTCCAATCTTATTCTCCATTGTTGACTTGGAAACACTCTTTGGGAGGAATTTTGTCCATTAGTAAGCTTTGTCCAACATTTGAGTTTAGTTTCTGTTGAATTACTTACACTGTTGTATAACAAACTCTGGGCATCCGCCTGTCTTTAAAAAGATGCGATGTTAGAAAAAGAGAAAACCAATGTTGTTATTATAGTGGAGGATGCTTTTATAGAAACATCCTCTGGGTGACAAGCAGCAGATAAACTGCGTATAGCCCCCAGTCTAAGAGCTGGAGAGGAGGAACTACCCCAAGGCCAAGTAATGGGCACAAATCTCTGGAGAAGGAAGGCTACATATGCCCAGGGAATTAATTTGGGGGTGCCTTTGAGATACTACTAATGGTTTGTTCTTTACGTACCACCTTCAAAGCACCCCACTACTGCAGCCATGCCTAGATGCTTCTGTGACTTAAGCAGAACTGCACTCGAAGCATGTCAGGGGTGCTGCGCTTCTGGAGCAAGGTAAGAATTATTTTGTGGTAATCTGGGAAGACGCTGTCGCAGAGGATGCTTTTGCCAAGGCCAAGTGAAAGAAGCAGAGGATAGGTACAAGCCAGCTGCGCAGGCTGTGTTTAGTGATGCAGCTGAGACTGCAAGTACTTCTTTTCCGTGCTCCTGTAACCACATCTGTTCCATCCTTCCACAGCACAGTCAGCATCTGGAACCTGTCCTCAAAAGCAAAGATACTCCCTCAAACTTGTGAGTTTTGATCTGTTTGGGTAAGGAATAGCGCGTAGTGTATTCTGTCTATCGAGGGCCCGACCCATTTGGTCTAAGAGTGTCCGAAGAATTCAGAGAGGGTCATGGCGGCCCCTTCTAGCTTAGGAGATGGATGTAACTTCCTGAGAGTGTCATGCTTGGGTTTCAGTAGCAGTTGGCTCTCCCACGAAAGGTGTAAATAAAATAAATGAGGCTTAAAAAAACAAACGAAAAGCCTTCATCACAGAAGGTTGCCTCTTTGGTCTACCAGGCTCAATAATCTCCAAAACTGAATTTGGTGGTGTAAGGTGGAGGTTTTGATTCATTAATGTCAGACCTGTTTTCCTTGTATGGCAAGTGTGCACGTACCCTGCTGAAGTCTGGGGAAATCGGAGAGGTTAGAGCTTGGTGGCTGTGCTGAGGTAGTGTGATGAACCAGCACTGAGCGACTCTGTGAGGCCAGAGCACGTCTTTAAATCAAACAGTAATTATAGTTGGAGTTCCGAGCCAGCTTTCTAGGCACTTGCCAATAACTTGGGTTCTCCAGAAACGTGCTATTTCCAGTAACAGCTGTTCTGCAATGGAAGTGCAGTTGATTGATTTTCAGTAACTCACAAACCAAAGCAGAAGGACTGTTTTCATGTCTGCTGTGGCTCCTGGGAGTTGCTCGTCTGTGGGAAGACCAGTGATGACTGATGACTCTGGGGAGGACCTGGTGGTGTCCACTCTTGCAGGCACTTGAAAAATCCCTCTCCATTTTGTCAGAAGAGACATTTAAGAGGATGGAGTAAGAATACAGTGTTAACGAGAAAAGACAGCTAACAGCCACAAAACTAGAACCAGTATGTGGGACACTGTAGTCACCTCTGTACGCAACACTCCCAGCTCCTACATTTTGCACCTTTGGCATCTTTTGGTGTTTTGCTCGGTAGTCTTCTGACAGCACAGCCCAGCCCTTGCGGTTGCAGAGGGCTGTCGAGTGTGATATGGCACACGAGAGCACTTTTAGCTCCTGGGTTTGCTGGCTCAGATTGGCTCACCCGGCAAGGTGCAGAATAAAATATCCTCTGGAACGTGGCGGTTTGTGTTGTCTGGAGCCTGCTGATCCTCCAGCTACCTTGGCCAGTTGTGGGTAGGGCATTTGGTATCAAACCCACCAGGGTATAAAACTGCTGCCTCCTCCCACGCATAACACCACCTGTCCTAAGTTAGCTTGCAGTATGCTGAGTAGGTATATATGTGTGTGCAGGCAACCATATAGACTGTAAGCTATATGGTTTTCAGGTCACTTGATAACAGCAGTAGTAAAAGGGCAGTAACACTTACGGGTTTAAAAAGATGGATTGTAAGATTTCAGCACATTACCCAGATACTTGAATGTCACAAACACAGACTTTCTTACTTGTCTTACTTTCTGACAGCTAGAATAAAATGTTACAGTTCTTTGTTGGGACTTGCCTGTTTGCAGAAATATCCTCATCTGTGCTGTGGATAAGAAGGTTGCCTTTGGCTCCTTTTAAAATAACAGCTTTAGGACTAGAGTTCGCTCTAGGTCGCAGGATGGTCTGCATTCTAACCCACGGGCAGTTCTGTGTGGTAGTGCTTGAGATGTCCAACGTGGGGCAGCCGCTCCCACATAACTGAGCATCAGCACAGAACAAGGTTGTTAGGCGCAGCATTAAATAGTGACCCAAAAGACTAGAGCTCTCTTCTCAGCTCTGTTGCTAGTCTGATATTTGATTTTTTTGGGGTGGGTTGTCGCTCTTTTTAAAATGAGTAGTGAGGCTCTTGTAGCAATCTTGCCCCGGTTTCCCTTTCTAGCAGGGCGTGTGTGTGGCTGAAGTAAAGCTCCTCCCTCCTGTTCCCTTTAGGATGTCAAAGATGGTAAGATCTACAATGAACAGAACTTCTTCCAGCGAGCTGCGAAGGCAGGCACAGGTTGGTGCTTCTTGGAAGGGACTAAGTGGCTTGTTAGGAAAACTGGCATCCCTCTCTCATCAGTTCCGTGAGTCTCTCGGAAGGCCAGGCTAGAATAAACTAATTCACTGCTTGGTTGGTGCCAGAGCACTGAGAAGTTTGGCCAAGAGCCTGTGCTCCCAGAAGTCTCTGTGTACCTTAGGACACCACAGTATTGGCGTTTTGAAGCTTTTTTGCTCTACCCATGCTTTGTCTTGACCTCCCTGGTGGCTGTTCAGCCCTGCAGCCTGACCTGCCTTGGCTCCCTCTCTCTTTTGTCCCTTCCACGGGCGTTTCTGCCAGCTGCTGTCTGGTATTTGCTCCATTGAAGCAAAAACCTGAGCAAGAGCAAAGCTGACCAGAGAATTTGAGCAGGGGTGATGGAGAAATTCATGGAGAAATTAATGTCAAACCTGCACTTCTGGGAGGACTGTAAAAATGTGCTTCTCCATCCCTCTCTCTCTCCCCCTTTCTTGTTTTACTCAGCCCTATAGCAACCACCTGCCCCAGCCTGCTCTGGTATTCCCAGCATCCTTTCCGTCTTATTCTTGCTCTGCGGTGCTATGTGCATTGACAAGTCCACACCCCTGCACACGAGGCTGGCATTTCGGGGACAGAATCAGTATGAGAGAGGCTTCCAGCTGTGAGCTGCCCAGGGCAGAGCAGCCTTCAGAGACAGGGCATCCCTGGCTGAGCTCTTTAGCAGCGGCTGCCGCACTCTGTCCTCTTCTCTTCCCTTCTAGTGGAGAAGTGGAAGAAGTTGCACTCTGTGCCGTTGCTGGGAATCCCCAATTGCGTTGGCTTTGGACTGCATGCAGATAGCTACAGGTGAGGTGATGCTGCGAAGGGCACAGCTGAGCTCTTTGGTCCACAACTGCCATCTTCTTTCTGCTTTCCCTCTTCTCGCCTTGCTGTCTGTCATTCCTTTTCTCACTGTCCCCTGGCCTCCCAACCTTATGCACTGCTTCTATCCCGTTAATTAACAACTGGTTTGCCTCTCACATTATCCTGTTTCCATCAGTCCTTGTCTTGCTGGTGAAGTCACCGCTTTTGCTGCTTCTGCCTCTCAGGCCAGGGAACACCTTATTCCTGCCTTTTAAGCTTAACACAGAGGGGAGACTCAGACGATCTATCTGCAATGCGAGATCAGCCTATCTCTCCTTTTCAAGGAGTTTTCTGTTAATAAAAGTTGAGGAAATGTTTGCCCAGATCAATTTGGAGTTGAAGCGGGGGTCTGTTGCAGGGTTTCCAAATCAAGTGGGTACTGCTATGTGCTAAGCCCTTGTCTCTTGTAGGTTTTTGGTGTTCTCTGACTTAGGGCGAACTCTTCAGTCCGTCCTGAATGATGGCTTACACCTACTGAGGGAGAAGGCAGCTTTTCAGATTGTAGTCCGGCTGGTATGTAGAGAAAAAATACTTTCTAAGAGGCATTTTCAGAAAAGACCTCTTAACTTTCTTCCGGATCTTTTAAAGGTGTTTTAAAGCAGGGGGTTGGCCGGGATCTTTAAGTAGCATCTCTCCAGCCTGTTGTAAACTTGAGTAGCATCTTTTGAGTGATGTGTCACTTTGAAGGAATTTGGGGTAAGGAGAATGAGAGAAACCTGACACTTGAATGTTAGAGGCTGTGAGACATGGTGCTTTTTGTGCTCCTCCACACAGCTGTGGGGAGCCGGGGAGGGTCCAGCTCGGTGATAGCCAGGGTGCTGAAGGAGCCTGCCTGGTTCTGATATGCTCGCTGCTTCTTTTGTTTACTCCTAGCTAGACTGCCTGGAGTACATTCATGAAAACGAGTATGTGCATGGGGACATCACAGCTGAGAACATCTATTTGAACCCAGCAGACCTCACGCAGGTAGGGAGCAGGAGCAGCGCTGCGAGGAAAGGGCAGTGAAGGTGGGCTTGTGAAATGGGATAGAGCAACACCCGGGTTCCTGCTGCTGGGCCGGGGAGCAGCGCAGTCTGTGGTGCGGGATCGCAGGCTACTCTGTACGCAGGATTCACACCACGCGCACGCTCGGACGTGTGCTTCTTGATGCCTTCTAGGTGACCCTAGCAGGCTATTGCTTTGCGTTCCGTTACTGCCCCGGAGGGAAGCACGTGGCTCAGCGTGAAGGCAGCAGGACCCCTCATGAAGGCACGATAGAGTTTATCAGTCTGGACAGCCACAAGGGAGCAGGTGAGTCTGTTTCTGACACAAGCCAGCAAAGCTCAGCTAGGGCTGTTACTGTGGCGGTGCTCTCTGGAGCTAGGGCTCCCTGCTGGCATTTCTGCTGCTTTCCAGGCATGCACCTGGAAGCAAGTTCCTATTTGGGCTCTTTCCTCTTGCCTCTCCCTGAGCTGCTGTGTTGGGACTTGCCAGGTCACTCAGCGACTGCGGCAAGAGGTGCAGGGATGTTCCTGCTCCATCTGGAGCCTTGGCTACTGCGGGCGTGCGAGGAATAGAAAACAGGGCTGCTTTGTGCTGGCTTAACAGGGATCTGTTTCAAGCCAGACTGGATCCCTGCCCAAAACAGATTTGCAGCAGGCTCTGCTCTGACCTTGAAGCAATGAGAGCTGGAAAGGCATTAAATTAGCCAGTTCTTCTCCTGGCTGGGATGTATCTCTTCTCTCCCAGTGTTCAAACTGAGCAAATCTTCCTCCAGAGGCTGGGAGATGATTCCTCAGCTGTACGAGTTAACAGAAGTATTGATATCCTAGAGCCCATCTCAATGAAGCTATTGCATTTCTTTACTTCTGCCCTTTAGACTTGTGCCCCTTCACGAGGCTGCCTGTTTTACAGAAGGGGCACCTCAGATAAAGACTTCCAAGGTTGTGCAGTGAGTGCTGGAGTCCTTACTTGCCTTTGGAGGAGAGGCACTAGCCTGGGCCTCTTTTGAGATGGCTCCCAAACTCTTTCTCTCTTCCTTCCTATCAGGACCATCTCGCCGGAGTGACTTGGAATCTCTGGGCTACTGCCTTCTGAAATGGCTCTGTGGCTTCTTGCCTTGGTCTGATGAGCTGGACAAAGTAGAAACTGTGATGGAGAAGAAGGAAAAGTAGGAGAAATCATCTGCTCTTTTGGGAAATGCTCAGCAGAAAGCAGTGAGGGAGGGTTTGTGACTGAAGAGAAGTCACTCGGTCATAGTACGCTATTGGGATGTGGGTAAATCCCACGGCAAAGGCTGAGCCTGGCCAAAGGGTGTTTGACGAACCCCGATTTCTGCTCCATTCAGAATGCGGCCATCTGAATTCAGCCTTTTTTTTGTTTTGTTTTTTGTCCTTATTGCCAAAGACAGGCTGTTCAGGTGCCTGCTCCATTGCTTCTCACCTGACAGCACTCTGCACTGATTATTCCAGGTACAAAGGGGACGTGAAATGCCTTCTCCGACTGTGCTTCAGGCAGAGACCCATTCCAGGTAGGGGCTTGCTCTCTGTGACAGTGGGGCTCGGGGAAGGAGGATTGACTGTACCTGAAGCTAGAACCTTCTCTGTGCTGGGGTGCTAGTCCAGGGTGGCTTCCACTGGTGACAGCGACCAAGCAGCGTGTGGACTGGTTGACAGGCTCCTCCTGTGAACAAATCCCCTTGTTTTCTTTACAGCAAAACAAGGAGGGCTGTTACCCATTTTCTGTGTTTATGAGCCTTGCTGAAGAGGCAGGTGTTCTGGTGGCTTTAAAAATGCAGTATTTGGGGCAAGAGGTTATGTCCCCATTCTGTCTTTGAGCTTCATATTAGTCTTTGGTTTTGTTTCCCTCTCTCTGCAGCTGGCCAAGGCAGGTGGGTGAACTGTCCACAGGGAGAGCAGTCTGAGGCCATTTGGCAGCTTCGTAAGGACAACTGGGGCTGCTGTGCTGCTCCATGCAGTCATGTTCCTTGCTTTGCAGATGCCCTACAGAGCTACCTGCAGCAAGTAGCGGCACTAGAGTATGAGGAGAAGCCTTACTATGAGGGCCTGCAGCAGCTCTTCAAGAAGCCACTGGAAAAGATGAAAGCTTCAGCTTATGACCCTGTGGACATCAAAATGGTGCCCTAAGTAAGTGCCTGTCGCCCCCTATACTGCTGAGAGCACCATAGTGCTGCTGACCTGCTCGTGGGGTGCTGCAGGCACTGAGCAGGCAGGTCTGAAATCTCTCCCGGTGAGACCTAGGGGCTCCTCCTGACGTGTGGAGGGACCACTGGCCCTTCAGTGTTCCCCACTAAGCAACCAGCCCACACAAAGCCAGGCTTAGCCTGTGTTACAGCGTGTTGCCTCCTTTTTTTCTGGAACTGCATGTCCTTGGAGGAATACAACAAGGGTTAATAAAGCAACGGCTGAACAGGGTGCGGAGGTGCTAACAAAATGCAGACTGATGCAATCTGGTCCTTTTATCATTTTTTTTTTTAAGAACTGAGGCTCTGGGCTCTATCTTTTCCTTTTCAGAAAGCAGCTTGTAATTCTGGGTTTATTGCCTCAGGCCTGTGGCTAAGCTCAGGTACTGTTTTATCCATGAGGCACCTCCACAATTGAGGCTTGATAGAGACAGATTGGGTTTTAGTCCAGGGCTGCATCAGCCAAGGCCACTGGATTCAGCAGCAAGCCCCAGGAACATGGAGCTAGCTACTCCTCCCGGGAAGGAATCAAACTGATTAATGTTCCTATTTTGTGTCTTTTCTTTCAGATCGAGAAAACTTGCACAGGGGGAAAAAAAAAAAAAAGCTCAAAGCTTTCTGCAGCGTGAGGCCTTTCCCACAGATATTTAACTTTTACCTATCTGTTTTAGAACGGAGAGAGATTTTTTAAAGTGTTTTCTTCCAATTTGAATGTGACCTAATACTGAATTTTGAACCACTGCTGTAACAAGTTAATGTGAAGACACTCCTGGATGGCAAGGCATTATAAGCCATAGCTGGAGAACTGCAATGTAGCCAATGGGAGAAGGGTGAAGACTGGCACAGGAAAACTAAATCAGGGACTTGTTTGTGTTGTTGTTTCTTTAGCTACAGTGGCAGCGCATAGTTTTGTAATAAACTTTGTAGAGAAGCACCTGAGGCTGCTGTTAGTTGGTTATTTGGCACATTCGAGGCCTTTCTGGGGCTGCTGTAGAGTTGTGATGGGGGGTGATGTTTGTGCAGGGTGTTCTCCCAGCTGCTCCTGGAATTAATGTAAAGAGCCTACAGGCAGCGCTTAATCGTAAGAACTCGGCTCAGAGCTAAACTCTGACTTCATCCCCAAACATCCCAAGCCCTGGGTCAGTGAAATAGGTGAGTGGGATACCAGTCATTGAAGTAAGACAGGGAGCCATCTATATTAAAAAAAGTTTTATAAAAAAGTCACTACACTGTGTGTATCTGAACTGTTGCCGTCTGCCACAGTAAATTCTAAACAAAGGAAGAGTCACGGAGTCCAGTTCCAGTGTTAAATTCAGCGACATCTCCTGGAAGTCTTGTACCTTGGTATTGCAATGCTCACTACCTGTTTGTAAAGAGAAGGCTGTTTTCCTATCGTTCACAGGCTGAAGGAGCTTTCACCCAGGCTTGCTAGGCTGAGGTCAGCGTAGTTGGTTTCTTCAAATCGTTACTGAAGCAGCACAGGTTTAATTTTGGATAAGAAAAAGCATATGCTGCCCTTGTAGATTAGGAGCCAGTAGCAAGGCTTACATTCGGGCTTTCAGCAAGACAAACTGTCTGCCCTTACCGCATTGCTGCCTGATGCTAGTGTTCAAGTGATTTGTGCTTTACTTGAGGATGTGCTAATGGAAACAGCAAGGAAGACTGCGAGAGAGGAAATGAAACTGGAGGTGGCAGTTCAACCACGCTGTTCCAGCAGAGACCAACAGTTCACAGAGGTCACAATACCGTAGTACTGGGCAGTGAAGCATTAAGGCACAGGAGGAGGATTTTTCAGGCAAGGGAAACAGATGGCAATTAGAGGCTGAGGCAAAGGGGGTTTAAAGCCATCTGAGAGGTAGGTAAAAAAGAAGCTCAGACCTGCAGTGAGCCTTCATTTACCTCTTGATTGTATCCTTAAAAACCTTGTATCAGTGCAGCAAATGGTATATACATAGAAGAGGGGAGCACCAGCTGAGTGAGACAGTACCTGGCCAGAAAGAAAAGGCAGCACAACCTCAAATAGGTCTTTCAAGTGGAAGAATTCAAGCATAGTGTTACATCCAGTAACTTAAGAACCAAAGTCAATTCCTTTCTTTTATAGCGCCAGGCCTTACCGCAAAGCAAGGGACAGGACAAGTTCTTTTCTATCACCAAGAAGTAACTGGTGAGGTATGACAAAAGAGCTATAAAGTTTCCTATGTAGAGAAAAGTCTTAATTTGCAGAGGACTAGACAATAAGGAATACTTTAAAAAGGCAGCTATCAAGGAAAGAGGCAGCCCAGAATTGAGCTAGAGAATTACAAGACAGGCAAAGTTGAGAGGAAGGGCTCTTTTTGGAGGTATTGACAATTATTCACTATCATCCCTGTATGACTACAACAGAAATACTGTTTCCAGAAACCCTAGAAAAGTAAAGAGCAGGAAGAAATCAGAGGCTTAAGAAACCCAAGTTCACCCTTTCTTCGCTGTGTTCTGCCACGTTTTTTCGTTTGACTTGCCTTCTGTCACACTTGCCCTCCCTAGGCCTAGCACAGACCGACTGTAAACATGATTCCAAGTAATGAGGCAGGCATGGCACCTTGTTCGGGGCACTGCCGAGAGACAGCGCTGAGGTAGGTTTGAGAGGTACTCCAAGACTGCCTTCTACAGAAGATGTAGGACTGGCGCTGTTGACGGAAGAGTAGCCCGAGCTCCCTTCCAGGTTGGGATTTCTTGGGGTGAGATATGCTGAAAGGCTGCGAGCATCATCTGGCAGCTCAGCCTCCCTCGGTGGTGCCGCGTGCGCAGCCCACTCTACAGTTAGGTTGTCTTCATCACTGGAGTCCTGACAGCAGTGCTCTGTGGGATCCATATAGACCACCGTCACGTCCAAGATCCCACTGGGACTTGTCACTGTGGGATAAAAGATAAAGGTTAGTTTTGATTTGGGTTTTTTGGAAAAAAAATCCCAAGCAAAAGCATAAACCTTATGTCTACTTACACATGGAAGGGAGGGTAGAGCACTAAGTTCACCCTCATTTAAAACAGTAACTTTTTCCCCCCTCTGACTGTTTGGATAGGTACTAAGAGCTGTTTAAAAAATGAACAGCCAGTCCCAAAGTCAGCAATAATACAGCGTTTTTAATGCAGTGGGGCCATTCTTCACATTTGGTCCACTATCAGTGGTATCCAAAAAGAGTCTCTCTGAAACGCTAAGCAGCTACACAACCCTTCATCATGTTCTGAAGCAGTGTAGAGAAAGAGAACAGATATATACCTCTAAACCAGTTTAACAATTATAACCACTGGGGAAGGGGGAGAGTTTTTCCAACTGGTCTTCAGGCTTCTTTTGCCTGAGAAACAGTTTTAAGCAAAGATGAAAAGACAGTTTTAGTTCTCTCATCTGCTTTTTATAAGGAGAATAAAACCCTCACCATCTCCATCTCTCTCGCCTTCGCTTTCCTGATCACCTTCATAACCAGAGCAGGAATCTAAACTCCAGTCTAGGAAGTTATCTAGAAGACTTTCTTCCTGGGTGGATAGCTCTGCTGTGGGTGTAGTCACAAAGCTTCCTCTGTCGTCCTGAATGCTGTCTTCCCTCCTCCTGTAGAAAGACAATCCAGAAGTCACGCATTAAAAGCCAAGTCTGCTTTTGCAGCTCTTTAAAGAGGTATGTCAAGAGGATTACAGAAAAATTGATCGTATTTAAGAAGGGAACCTCAGGATACTGAGGAAAGGCTCATGGTAATCCTCGGGGGCATGTACAGCCATGAGTCATACTAGCCTTTTAGTTCTCTTTCCAGAGGGAGAGCTGAGGAAAGTCTGAATTTCCACCACGTTCGTGTGCAAGGGACTGGGCTCCGGGTCCTCCTGTTTCACACCCAACAACGAACAGAGCTGGCTGTAACTCATCATCTAAAAAAATGGTAAAAATTAGACCATGCGAGCCCCTCTGCCAGGCTTTCTCTTCATTTTCTAGGAAAAACCTATCCCGGTGAGTTCTTCCCACATGTACTCAACCAGAGCAATTATCATCCCACAGATCAAGTTTAAAGCCACCGCTTTATTTAGATACCCTCTCCTCCCAAAAGTTGAAAGTTAGAACCCACTTCTCATTACTTGAAGTCTACTGCAGCCTGCCGTATGGTGGCTGTGCTCTGGGTGTCAGACATCAGCAAACGAAGAGAGCGCTCACCCACCTTTTCTTTGCCTATTTCTTCATAACGCTCATCTTCAAATCGTTGTTTCACTGCAGTTAAGGACACCTGCCTATAATCCTTTGGGACATCGTCATGGAAACTGGAAAGAAAGATTAAAGCCCCCAATCTTAGAATGAATTGTATGAAACAACATTAACAAAACCTGCCAATTTAAGTACTTTCCCTCTGTCCAACTCAGGTCTGTGCTAAGGAAGTTGGTGTTTCATCAGCTAAGCAGCCAGCCAGGACACTTGGTTTCTAAGCATATGAGCATCTAACTTCTGTTCCTTGAGGTAAACGAGATATTTGCCTTGTACTCTTTAAAAAACAAGCTACTTTTGGTACTGGAACTCCTTCTGAAGCTCACCAGTAAGCCAGTTGCAGTCTTCTGAAAATAGTGCTGTTTGGCAAGATAAAACCTGTTAAGCCTTGAGGAACATCCCATTTTCTGTAACTCAGGGCCACTACCAGTTGTGAGAACTACAACTGCTGTTCCTGAACTGGCCCTTGGACCTCAGCGCTGTGTGGTAGGGGCAGGAAAGCTGTTTCCCAAAGCCACCTCCTTCATTGGGAAGGGCTGACTGTCTAGATGCAGCATGTCTGCAAAAGCCGGAATCCCAGTACTGGTATGCCCTGCCAAAGAAGTTCCAAAACTATTACCACTTTTGGTAGAGGCTCAGCACACAGGGCAACAGGTCTTCAAGAGAGAAACCGGTGCACTCAGACAGCTGGCTGGTCCAGGGGTGTGCTGGAGAAAAGAATACATATTACCAATTCATGAAGCTTGGTAGTTCTTAATCAAACAGATTTTATTATTTTTTTTTAATCGGATAAATCATAGAATAGTTTAGGTTGGAAGGGACCTTTAAAGGTCACCCAGTCCACCCCCTCCCTGCAATGAGCATGATCTTTACAAGCTTATGCCTGTAAATAGTTCGTTTAAGTTCACAATTAGCTTCAAGGACAGGTTTACCTGCAAAACTGAATCATAAAATGGTTTGGGTTGGAAGGGACCTTGAAGACCACCCAGTTCCAACCCCCCTGCCCTGGGCAGGGACACCTCCCACCAGCCCAGGTTGCTCCAAGCCCCGTCCAACCTGGCCTTGAACACCTCCAGGGATGGGGCACCCACAGCTTCTCTGGGCAACCTGGGCCAGTGCCTTACTGCTCTCTGAGTGAAAAATTTCTTCCTAGTATCTAATCTAAATCTCCCTTCTTCCAGTTTAAAGCCATTCATCCTCATCCTATCAAGTTATACTTAAGTATAGAAATCTGCAGCCTCATTTAATCACAAAGCTTGCATAGTCTGATGCTAATACTCTTGTTCATCATAGCTATTAAGAGGTAAAGTAGCCTGACCTCAGCTTTTCATTCTGAAGTCTTCCACTTGTCCCCCTCACCCATCCAAGTGATTGAGACATCTTCCCTAAAGACAAAGTAACACCAAAAAAACCCCCAAAGGCTCCCTAAAAAGACAAGGCAGACTGACATACCACGCTGCAGCTCCACTTAAGGTAAGGTTCCTTACCTTGCCTGTGTAGTATCCTAGCCAGCAGCAGTGCCGCAGCGGCCAGCTGAGCGGGGGAATACACACAAAGGCTCGTGTTTAAGAGGGACAGTTCACAAATGAAGCTGTAAAGGTGAAGAGTTCTTCTCTCCAGCGAGACCACATTCGACAATACTTCTTTGTAGTCCACAATGGTAGGTATCTAGCGCATAAAGGAGAACACAAGTTTATTTTGGCAATTAATTATGGCAATAAAAGTCGAGCAGCAAGTCTTTAGAACAGTTGTTTCTGGGAGATGCTGTTTTCTTTACATTAGGGTGGGGTTTTTTTTTGTTTGTTTTACTACACTGACATTGAAACGTTCTCCAGGGAAAGAAAAAATTGACTTTTAAAACTTAAATTTTAATCTCTACAGAAAGGCAGAGGGTTTTGTATTTGCACGCTTTGAAATGTGCATGGTCTCCACAGCTGATTGAGAACACTCACATAAAACCCCAACACCTTAGATAAGGAGAAGTGCTAATTGCAACAGCCTGACTTCAGTAGCAGCCCAAGGGGTGAAATATTCCATCCACTTGCCAAACTCACCCTTATCTTTCCTTCTAGGGCAGAAATGATCTCGCCCATCATTCTGACCAAGTCTTCATATTTGTACGTGTTGTCTGTTAGCCACACAGCTTCCCGTATTGTCAAGATCTCTTTGCTGATAAAACTGCAACATTCGATAACATTAATAGTTAGCCCCAGAAGAAAGGGAATCTGTGCACCTGTGCACTAATGGTTTTGTGGCATATAAATGCATTAGAGATGACCAAAGAGTTTAACAAGTACCTTATGAAGTTGTTTAACTTTATAAACCAACCTAGTTGGTTTAACAACTTTATAAGGTACCTTCCCAAGTACAGACCAGGAAAGAAAGAACGGCAGCTCTTCATTTATTTCATCTTTGAGCTGGAACCACCTACTAGAACATTCCTAATTCCTCATTTATGAAACCTCTCCTAGGTTAAGATGCAAGATATTAAGGAAACTAACACAGAAGAATAATTTTCCACCGCACCATGCGGTTCACCTGAGCATAACAGACTAAACTAAACACCACCGTGGTGGTGGTAAGTTGTTCCTTACAGGGTTACTCATGCTAATAATGGTGTGAAAGACTTCAGTTGCTGATGCATTTAGACCAATCCACCACTAGGAAGTTTTTTCATATTTAAAAACATGTTCAAGGAATTACATTTTGTGTCTTATTTATAGAGACTGTGTTTGTATGTGAACACAGTTCTAGCAACAGTCAACATAGAGGGAAGACAAAGATTCTTTCCAGTAGTATTATTATTAGCAAGGTGGGGGGGAAGCTTGAGCTGCAGAAATGAATTTGGATGACCACAGTAACCACCTCTGTTCACCAGTCAGCACCCCTACCGTGTGCAAATGACCATGCAGGCTATTCCCAACAGTTGGAGTCGAGCTCGAGGTACAGGTCTCAGCTTCAAATAACGATCCACGCATCCCACCGTCATGTGAAGGCATAGGCTGGAAAAGTCTTTCATGGTAGCCACTTCTACCAGCCAATCGATCAGGATGTACCTAGGCAGGAAGGAGAGACACAGTCTGTGCAGTCAGAAGCCACTCAAACTCATGCTGACCACCCTCCCCATGCCTAGTCACCGAGTCCCTTCTCCACTCAAAAATTCCAAGCCAAGAAATTTCACCAAAAGAATTATTAAAGTGACATGTTGCACTGAGATAAGGATTTGCAACCAGAGGTCTGTTATCCTCTGAAGGGTCAACCATCTTCTTAAGTTGTCTGTGAAACGGAATTAGAAACTATAATGGACACTTGCTTAAGGAAAGGGTAGGACGTATCAATTAGGAGGCTAAAGGCTACCTAAGATGACTAGAGAGTAACTATAGCTCCAACAAGTCAAACGGTGTCTCTGGTTCTTGAAGAACTTGTTAGTCTTGACAGATGCAAGAACTTGAAGCCCAGAGAAAACCTCACACGCCTCATTTTTGGCCAGCAGGTGATTCTTCTCCTCTACTCTGCTCTGGTGAGACCTCACCTGGAGTACTGCATCCAGCTCTGGAGCCCCCAACAGAGGAAAGACATGGACCTGTTGGAGTGGGACCAGAGGAAGCCCCGGAGATGCTGCGAGGGCTGGAGCCCCTCTGCTGGGAGGACAGGCTGGGAGAGGTGGGGGTGTTCAGCCTGGAGAAGAGAAGGCTCCAGGGAGACCTTAGAGCCCCTTCCAGTGCCTGAAGGGGCTCCAGGAGAGCTGGGGAGGGACTTTTTACAAGGGCATGGAGTGATAGGACAAGGGGGAATGGCTTCACACTGGAAGAGGGGAGATTTAGATGAGATATTTGGAAGAAATTGTTGCCTGTGAGGGTGGTGAGCCCCTGGCGCAGGTTGCCCAGAGAAGCTGTGGTTGCCCCATCCCTGGAGGTGTTCAAGGCCAGGTTGGACGGGGCTTGGAGCAACCTGGGCTGGTGGGAGGTGTCCCTGCACAGGGCAGGGGGTTGGAACTGGGTGATCTTCAAGGTCCCTTCCAACCCAAACCATTCTATGATTCTATGATTCATTTCAGTTCTTCACTGGGGCTTGAGATATGGGCTCTAACACTTCCTCTCTGCAAAGTGTCATGTATTTCTCTGATTGTACATAACACATCACAGAAAAGTAAAGCTAAAGACCTCATTCTAGATTTGTCTCCCTCTACAGATGTATAGAGAAATAGGCAATGGTTTCTGCTGTGTGGCCTGACTCCTGGATCTGAGTTTTTACCTCATCGTTTCATTCATTCCTTTCTGCACAGTGAAGATACTTTGCTTGCTGATAGGAAGGGAAGCTTGAAAGATTTGAGACACCACTTCACTGGAAGATTTTGCTTCTAATCCTAGTTGGTTTCCATTCCCACAAGCTTTGGCTAAAGCTATCTGTAGCAGAGAGAACAGGAAACAAAGTTTGTTTGTTTGTTTTTTTACCAAACGCAAACTAAAGCAGCACAGGACGGCCCTGTAATTTTCGTGCTGAAAACAGAGACTGAACATGACAAACTACTTGAAAGGTAACAGAACTGGTAGTTCTTAGTTTGGCTTAAATGTCGGATGCACACGTTATTTGGGGATAGGCTTTTAAGTCCATCAAAAGATGCATCCTTACTCAGATTGTACCACAGACACGCAGTATTTTCCAAGAGAGGGGGATGTGCAGAGTAAATACACACATGCATATATAGATATTATTCAGCAATGTTGACCCTGCTTCTAAAGAGAGGAGCCTAAGACTACAATGACAGCATAGGAAAGACATAATGAAAACAGTTTTCCTGGGAATAGTCAGCCTTACCTGTGCTTCCCAGCAGCCCTTCGCTGCATAGTCCCGTAGCTTCCTGAGACTTTGGAGGTATCTGCCAGGATCTGCCATCTACAGAGAGGAATGTAAACAGATTTCAAAAACCATTACCTTTACACAACAAATAGGACTGTAGTACACATATCCAGAAAAAAAAAAAAAAACAACCCTGCTTGTGGGTACATCTATTATTTCCGCAACCAGTCAGTTTCTTGTGATGACAACAATGCTGTTTTTAAGAAACTTTCTTCAGTTCTTGCCCAAGGTCTCACAGGAAATGAGACAGGTCACTCAGGATTCCAGCACAAGAGCTTTGGCAGATTCATTAACGGTGATGCGGCCAGTCTCCTCCCTCCTGCTCCCAAGTGAGCCATCTGACTACCAGCCAGCAGTGCCTACGCCTTTAGCAGTTAGCGTAACGGAACTTCTGCTTGCACCTCGGCTACAACTGCTCGTAGACTCATTTACTCTAAAGACCAAGGCAGACACCAAAGCTGACTTGAGAGAGTTCTCGGTGCTCTCCTGGTTTATGAAGATGGTAAGCTCTGAGGAACAGCAATTTCTTTCTGTGTCATATTTGTTGCACATAACAGAGGTCCAGAAGCTACAGTGAAAAAGTTGTTTTGAGATAAAAACATACTACTTACAGCAGCCTTTCTGTTACTTTCCCAAAGGAGGTAGGAGCTGTTTAAACAACCCTGCTTTGAAGATTCTTCAAACATTTCAAGGGATTCTTTTCTTTTTTCTTCATCCTAAGAACAAAAGGCATGTTGGTATTTTTGCTGTCCAGCCCACTGGGCGCCAGATCTCCACGCTACAGCAGCTACAGAACAGCTCTGTACCGAAAGCTACAGAGCAGCATCAACCAGTTAAGTCCCCTTCAGGCTATGAGGGGTGCTCCGGCATCCACTCAGAGCTGTCATTTGAGGTTCCAGGCTCAGGAACATGTTAGGGGTTTTCCTCCGCTAGACAAAAACTTTTTGGCTTGCTTGCCACTGAGGGCTTAATATTTTTTTTTGATATGCGTTATGACTGGAAGGCTTCCTTTGGGACCCAAACACCCTGCAAGCCCATGATCAAGCCAAAATTAATTTCACTCTTTGTACAATTCAATAAACTAAGTTGATAACGTTCCTTTAAACAACCAGTAAATTAAACTCATGAGAACAGAAATTCCTAGGCCACTTGAGGAATATAAGAGCATTTGGCTGATTATTTTTTTTTAAAATCAAAGTAAACAGCATTAGCATCACCAAAAAAAGTACCCAAACACATCAAATCAGAAACACTGCTCACCTCAAAGAGACTCAAGACCTTAGCCAAGCAGTGAAGAATAGATCCTTTTTGAGCCTGAAGAAAAAAAATAAGATAAAGCAGTTAAAGAACAACAGCAATTTTTGCTTGTAATTCCAGACTGCAGTTTTGTTTGCCTTTCAATCATTCCCCACCCCTTGTTTTTCTCAATGTTTTGTTATCTTTGAGACAGTACAGGCCTCCGGCACTAATGATATATCAAGTGTAGTTTGGCAATAAACTCATTAAAATGATTGATCCACAGTCATTTAAGCAACAGGAGCATGGGAGCTCCTTGGGGAAACAAAAATACTTTTTCCAGAAGGACTAGACGCAGCTACGAGCCCCTGTTAAAGTCAAGGGCAGAAAGAAGTCTTACTTTCTCCAGCTGACACTCTGCTTTGAGACTCTCATAGACCACAGCTTTACAACAGCTTCCACTCAAGGACCAGGGAGGACGGATAAAAAGCCAGATAAACGGGGCCGCGCACACATTCAAACGCTCCGCCAGACTGAAGAAGTGAGATGCTTTTAATCCATTCACTTCCGCACGGCCCTCGTCAGAGATGGACACTGAACAACAAAAAAAGCAAGAAGTTATTTGGAGTTTATTCACAATGCGTGCTTGGGGTTTAGTCAGGCCAAGATAGACAATAGGATATAATCAGGAAAAGACTGAACAGTGTCTGTCTTTCCTTTAGAGCTTTAAAAATCGTGGAAATGGAAAAAAAAAATCATAAGTAGATTTTTGGGAGTAGTAAGAAAAACATCTTACTACAATCAGTCTTTACAAACATATAACCCTACGCGTATGTGGGGGAGTGTTCTGCAAATACCAACACTCCAAGCAATGTTATAACCCTACGCGTATGTGGGGGAGTGTTCTGCAAATACCAACACTCCAAGCAATGTTAATTCCTCTCAGTGTACAAATTGGCATGCAAATCACCTGCCTTGCCAGCACCCTCCGCAAGGAGGCTCCTCCTGTCAATTCTCACTCCCTTTCATTACATTTATCAGCCTAGGTAAGCAGCCAAGTTTCATCAGAAGTTTACAAAGGGTAACTTCGAAACATGAATTCATAAGCTATGTGCGGACTTCTTTTCTAGAAGAGCTGTGCACTATATTGTCATTTAACACCTGGCAGTTCAGTGCTTACGCCGCACTGAAAGGTAAAACTGAAGAGGGGTGAGAGTAAACGAGACCTAACCACACACTGAAGGCAGCAAGAGCTGCACTTACAGCTTCGTGAGCAGCCAGTAAAAGAGCCAACTGGATGAGGAGACAATTGGCCTGATCTGTACCTACAAATAAGCCTTTAGCTCATCTACATTTCCTTCTGTCAGTGCCATCCTCCCCAACCACCCAGGTACAAGTTTCTACACTTACAGCCTTCATTGTACAGGTACGCTATCCCCAGCTTCACAGCAGCTTCGAAGTTACCCCTTTCAGCAGCCCTGAGTGGGAAACAGAGAAGATAATTGAGATTGAAATCCATAGGTGCTTCCAGGCCCACATCCTCCGACAAGTTACTTCACTGGAGGCCAGGCCGTGAGTTTGGTGACCACCAACCATAAGATATGTGCTTTCACATGAGAAGTTAAACATAAGTTACGCTGAGGCTTTTCTCGCTGCAACCCTTTCGTACGCCAACATCCAGGATAATGTAACAATTCATAGGAACTGTTTCCCATTCCCATGCAACAGCCCCAACGCCAGAATGCAATATCATTTTTGGCACTTGTACCCTCAAGGACATGCATGAAGCCCTTGTGCTCTTCCCTTCCAAACTGATGTGTGCATAGTAGGCTTCTCCAGAAAGAATACATGCATCACATCAAAGAAGCAATCGTCAGAAGCAAAACAATTATCATGACATTTAAACTGACAGATCCCTTCAAATTGGACGGATAAAAAGACGCTCTCTGTCCTTTTTAAGCAGATTTACCATTAGCCTTTCAAATTTCACATGTTTTAGTACTGAAATTTACGTATTTTTCAATACAGTGGTTTGCACAAGCAGTGACCAAACCAACTCAGAAATACGGTTATGCTCTTGAGCCTCTGATCTCACTTGCACATTCACATGGAAGCACCAGTAACAGATTTTAGTTAATGTGCTATGTTGCAATATGGAATATTAATGCCCTTAAAGAGAAGTAACTTTGGTATACGCAATGAGCCCTGCACCAGTTAAAGAGGCAGCAGTTATAACCTACAGCTTAGATATGAAATCAACAATTCCTCATCTCCCTGAGCAAAGATTTCTACAAAGAGGGAAAGTCAGATCCCCCACTTAAGGTGAGGACTGATGAGAACTGTGTATCTGCCTTCAAACATCCTCTTCTACAACATCAGACAAATTTGATTCTTAAAGCTTACCTTTCAAACATCTTCAGATTGTTTGGAGAAGGCCATATTTCTTGGAAACTTGCACATGCCCAAACACTAGCATGATTATCCACAAGGTATTTAAGATGAGAGTGCACCTGCAAGGGGGTGGGCGTAAAATAATAAATACTAAAATAAAGCAACCGACAGAAAAATAGTTCTTTGCAATCGGATTTTAGAAAGGTAACTAATTAATCACAAGTTAATCATAACCCGTTACCCGCCTAATCATCATTAAGGCAAGAGATGCCAAACCAAACTAATTTGTTCAACCACGGCGATCTAGCAGGACGATTCCCACAGAAAAGTTACACAGAGCACTCAAATACTACTGCTAATCTGCTTGAGTGCTGAGAAATAAAACTGCTACTGGGATAGCAAAAATCTAATTAATTACGGCATGTATTCTTTGGTTTTCTTCAGGTCTGCTCTGCCAGGAGAAGGCAGCCTGGTCCGTGTGCGGTCCTGGCTGCTAGTGGCAGAGAGAAGGCAGGGCGCAGCACCGAGGGGAAGCAGTAGCAGACTCACAGCTCTGACAGAGAGGATGTCCTCAGCAGGAAGGCCTTTCAGAACATGAAAAAGAACGTCCTCAGGCAGACTTAACAGCGTCAGAACTCGGGGCCGTTTTCTTATCCTTCGCTTGGAAGGGAAAGAAAAACACCTGGAACATCTACAGTGAATCACTGGAAAACAAAAACATGGGACACCTCCGTTAGTAATGGAACAGTACGAGGAAAAAAGGTACTACAGAGCATACACATGTGTAAACACGTCTTTACTCGAGTACCTATTTACTGCTGTGTAGGACGTTTCTTAAAACATATTAATCAGAGAGACTTAGCACTTGTTGCATAATGCTATAAGACTAAACCACAAAGCAGTAAGCGATTAGTTGGCTTTAGTCAATTAAGAGGCTCAGAAAGGATGAGTCAAGTTCCTTTCATTGAGGAGAACCCCTCCGTGCCCTCACTCCACCATCTGACTGTGTTTCATTAAACTGTCACTGCTACAACCTCATTTACCTCCCCCACACCCCAACTTTTTCTTCTCCGTTGACAGCAGTCCTTGAAATGCGACCAGGGAGATGAGGAAGTTAAGAGCCACCAAACCAGCCCACGCCAGAAGCCCATCTTTGTCTGCAGCCAGCTGCTGCCATGGGTGCTTGTGGAAGACCCCTACGAACCAGGAAGCCCTTTTTTGAAGTTTCAGCATTCAGAGGCATCGCCTACATCTTCTGTTCCTCTTTAAGAGAGCTTAACCTTCGCTGCATTTGCCAAGAGAGGAAAACGATCTAGCAGATGAGGCAAAACCAGGAAAAGCACATGAGAGTCTGGCTAACTAACAGCAGAAATTCAGAGCGGTGAAAGGTGCTAGGCAGGGCGAAAAAAAGCAACACATTCCCCACCTCCAGCCCACAAGCCGCAGTGAAGGATCACCCTCACCGAGCGGCGCTTGGGTAGGAGGACCCGAATCCCCCCCCGGTTCACGCTGTAACTCAGAGCCCTGCCACGCAGCACCGGAGATGCCAACACTGCTCCTTCCCACATCAGTCTCTTGCAGGAACAGTCCGCACAAGCAACAGAGGCCCATTTCTGAGCAAGGAAAAGGCGGGACGTCTTCTTTGCAGGTATGAGGACTCAAAAAAACCAACCCTAATTTCTGAAGCGAAAGCTTGAGTCCCACAAATTAAAGGACCACATAAGGGCCTTTGTCTTTGTTACAGAAGATTTCTTGGTTGCATTTTTCAAATCTGGTTTAAGTCTTACACAAAGATATTACACTTGGGAAATTTATTTACTGACTTTTTTTCTTTAAAGGTTTGATGAGAAGACATAGACTCCTCCAGAGAGGCCAACACTGTGCTACATGCCTGTGCTAGCATTGCTTACCCTATTTCACTGGTTCGTTTCTAGCTTGGAGGTTTTTTGACTTAAAAGTCAAAGTAATACTATAATACACATACAAAACCACCACATATTATCTGTGAAGTAAACCAAGTCAGAGCTCTGTAGTCTCACAAGATTATAGGGTGAAATGCATAAGCTGAGAGAACGATGCAGCTCTCAAGTTTTTTACAACAAAAGTAGAAGGCGGCTGAAAAGTCAAGGTGAAAATAGATAATTTTAATTAGGCAGATATTTTTCTCCAAGAATATTTTTTCCCCTTTCACCTGCTCTTCTACTTTAGGTGCTTAATATCTCCTGGTTATAACCTAACATATGGGAAACCTCATGATTTCATACTAATCTCCAGTTCTTCACACACAACTTCAGCAAGAGACCAGAGAAGTACCGCACTGCATTTCTCTTTGAGACGATAAGAGCAACAGCTCTTTCCAGCTGCGCACGCAGTGAATGGAAGAAATGTACGGACCGGCTGCTTACACCCTCCTCTCTCTGTGAGAACCGGGAAGTCTCTGGACTCACCGCCTGCCTAACCAATGCCGAGTTTTCAGACCGTTCAGAGCAAAGTTGCCACATCAGACTCAATTACTCAACACAGGTTTTTCAGTTTGCAAAGAGAAGGTTATCTGGGTTTTCAGCAGGATCCTTACGAGGAGGCTTCAGACTCCAAAGGGGGCCACGAGCCATGGCTACCACCGTGCTAATACAGGTTTTTCTGTTCCTATGTGCAACAGCACTTCAGGTTTAATGAAATGAGCCACCAGCCTGTTAGAAAA
>VUYV01000368.1:540687-568924 GCA_008711295.1 Anarhynchus alexandrinus | reverse complement strand
GGGAGGGAGGCGAGGGGAGGGGGAGAGGCCGCCGCGGAGCCCCTCAGAGGTGAGGAAGCGGCAGCCCCGGAGCCCGCGGCCCGGTCCGCACTCACCGCCCGCCTTCATCGCGACGCGTCCCCGGGGACGGAGCGGACAGCAGCGACCACCGCGCCCAGACCGGCACCGACTGAGGGGCCGCCGGGGGGCGGGGCCGAACCGGGCGGCCAGGGGGGCGGAGCCTCCAGCGGGAGGACACGCCCCCCCGCCCTCAGCCACACCTCCTCGCCGCTCAGCTAGGGTCAGGGAAGGCGCAGGCGGCGAGCTCCGCCCAGGCCACTCCCCCGGAGGCGTCTCCCTGGGGCGGCCGGAACTGCCCCCGCCCGCCATAGGCCCAGCTCGTCTGAGCCACGCCTATCAGCCGCGCGCACTTTTTTTTTAAACACAGCAGCCTTCGTGATTGGTCGGAAGGCGGAGGAGAGGCGGGGCGTACCCCGCGCCCGCGGGCTGTGATTGGCCGTCGAGGATGCGAATTCGAATTGGGGCAGTTGGCGGGCCGAGCGCGTCGCGGGCACGGCGGCTGCGGCGCATGCGTACTACGGGGGGGGGCAAGGCCTTCCCCCTCGCGGTGTGGGGGTGTTGCCATGGCAACCGGCGCCGTTTGTGGGGCCAGTCCCCTCAGGGCCGCGGCCATGTTCCCGCCGGCCGTGGCACCGGGGGCCCAGCGCGGCGGTGGGAACCTGCGGCCAGGGCGCCCCGGTGGCCCGGACTCCCCCCATGGGCTGTGATTCTCTCCGCAACGCCGGGCCCCAGCAGCCTTCCCCGCCGCCATGGTGCTGCTCACCCACAGCCACCCCACTGTGGCACCCGGCCTTGCTCGGCCAAGGGAGTTATGCCAGACAACTGCTGAGGGAACGCTTGTGTCTTTGTCTCCACCTAATTTATTTCCACCTTGAGTATCCAGGGCTTAAGGTGTGCTGGAGCAAGAGCCGCGTGCCCGCTGGAGCAGGGCTGCCCACGCAGAGGCCATTTCGGATGTCCTGAGCTGCAGCATCGCCCTGTGCCTCCACAGAGCCCAGCTCCTGCCCCTGCACGGCCTTGTGTGAGGGTGAGGGGGAATTAGGAAGACAATTAGGAGTCAAAGTTCAAACCTGAGCCAAGGATTCAGAGGAAAGCCCTGATCCTCAGAAGGCAAAGAGCAGAGAAAGATAAAGAGATATATTGAAAAGGCTGGCAGAGAAACACAGCGACGGAGGGAAAATCAGTTATTGCTTTAGCTCACTTGGAGGCTTTTTGACCCTTTTTAGAAAAGAGCAGCAAGAAGAGGAGCTGTCGTTTTGTGGGATGTAAAATGACCATGTCACGATTGGTGATGGCTGGAAGCTTTCCCAACATTGTGTACCTTGAATAAACATCGTCACTCCCAGTGCAGTGGAGGTTTCTTCCTAGTAGCATGTGTATGAGTTTTACCTAAGGAGAACCTTAGCTTTCACAAGCATTTTTCATTGGTAGAACAGGAACTTCTGCGTGCACACACCCCCTTGCAAGGGGTTGGAATAGCTTCGAAATCCCACCAGCGATGTCATTTTATGGTGGGGGAGGCTGAGCCCAGGCAGCTAGATGGCTTCTCTGATCTCACACCACAGCGCTGCCCGTGCTGGGACTGGCAGCCCCTCGCGTTGACGCACAGTCCTGTGCAGTGACCGCGGGGGATGAGCTGCTGTGGACCGGCTTTCTCCCAGGCAGATCCACCTCCGCCTCCATCCGTAAAACCGCGTAATATTCCTGGGGAGCACTGCAGCTGCTGACGTGGAAAAGCAGTGCCAGGAGCACAGGAATATTTAGCTTCTTTTAATTGAGAAGTATTTTGAGTTAAAAAGTTAATCATGCTGCCGGCTTTTGTTCCTTATTTCTTCTCCCCCTCACAGCTGTTTCTGCCAACTAAAAATAAGTTGAACCAGCAAACAAAACATGAATAATCAGCTCCCCACGGAAAGCTAAAATACCAGCAGGAGATGGATGCTCCTTGAGTCATAGGTGATCCACAGTGCAGAGTCCCCTCAGGTAGATCCCATTCTTTCCAGCAGCAGAGGAAGGCAGGGCACGGGGGAGGTTATATTTGAGGGATGGTTTATAGCTGAAACTGAGGTGGGCACAGGGAGATGGGAGTTGAGATTTTTCAGAAGCAGTAAACTTTGGGCTGTTTTGTCCTCTCCGGAATCAGATGGCAGAACATCCAGATGGTTTTATCACTGACAGACAAACCAGATCGGAGGCTGACCGGTGTGCGGTGGGATTCACGTCACCTAAACACGGCCATCTGGCACGATCTTCGAAAGCCTGCAGTGCCTGCAGCCCCCTGCCCAGAGCCGGCAGATGGGACAGGAGTGGGACCCGTGCCCTCTCCAACAGGCAGCCGGATACCGGGTTGAATATGCCGTCCTTCACACTTCTGTACCTGCTCGGAAAGGCATTACACAGTTAAGAGTCAGTCCCTACAGAGGAAAAGGCTGATTAGTGCGTGTTTTAATCACTGTTGCCAGCTCCTGAGCTGGATTTCCCTAATTTATCATGCCTCTTTCTCCACTGAAGAGCAGGCAGAGGGTTGTGTTTCTCCTAAATCAGGATGCCTCTTTGCTCCCTCAACATCTGTTGGCTGTGGAAGTGAGAGTGAGAGTAAATACAACGAAGGTCTTTTTTTTTGCTTCTATTGCTATGATTTAAACAAAATTCAACAAAGGTGTAACACTTACTCGCGATACTGCCAAGCCTGTGATTCTTCTGGGGGCAAGAGATGTTGCTACACTAGCTCAAGTTTCAGTCAAGATGTTGATCCCTCTTATGAAGAGATTTGAGGGCCCGAGACCATGGCATCTAAGCAGAGACCATGGCATCTAAGCAATATGTCCATGGTCCATGGTCAACAGCAACATTCCCCTGGAAAAACTAAAAATTTGCTGAAAATACCTTTTGATCAGGCAAATATCAGCTTGCACTTTTCCAAGTCCATTTGTGAGAGAAAAAGCATTATTTGCTACACAGATTATGGCTCACTGGTGTCCTGTTTCTCAACAACTTCAGCCTTTTAAGCCTTTTCAGATGGCTTTCACAGACTTTGTGGAAGTCTTTTTAGAGCTAGTCTAGTTTTCCACCCTAATTTGTACAGGGATTGTGATCAGATTCAAATGTGCAGATTTTAAGGAAAAAGCAAAGATGAAGTATTTCAGTCAAAGAGGACTTAACAGAGCACTGGAACAGGCTGCCCAGAGAGGTGGTGGAGTCTTCTTCTCTGGAGATATCCAAAACCCGCATTCCTGTCCAACCTGCTGTAGATGATCCTGCTCTGGCAGGGGGGTTGGACTATATGATGTCCAGAGGTCCCTTCCAACCCTCACCATTCTGTGATTCTGTGACTCTGTAACACAATGTGATACAAACAAATCTGAACATAGCATCTCGTCTAACATCTTCAGCTGGTGAATGTTGACGAGCAGCTTAACTTGGACATTCAGAATGTTTTCAGTGTGGTGAACAAGTTGCAGACAAGCAACTAAACACTAGAGGTTGCATTACATGCCATCGCAAAAGTAATTTCATTTAGATTTACAGCAAAACGACATATGCCTACGTTGGACAGTGGAGCTGCATGGTTTGCAGAGGTTCTTTCTCCCAAGACTACCACTGTCCAAGATAATTCCAGAATTGAAAACAAAATGACTGTGATATTATAGGGCTACATGGAAATTAATTAGCCAAGCTGAAACCCAAGAGTAATTAGCTCAGCTGCAGCAACATCACAGCTATACTGCCTTCAGGATCTAGCATTGCTGCAGGGTCTGATGTGATGCCATTTCGTGTACGAGGATGCCTGAGGCTAGGAAAAAAGCGTGCAACGGGGAATCGTTTTGCTACAATTTTTACATAGTCCATGATTATTCAATCAATAAACACAATAGCTTTATATTATAACAGCTGAAGAATGCGTTCAGTCAGTTGTAAAATCATATCTTTGCCGCAGTTCAAAGGGCAAACAAAAGCAATATAGGCCATTTACTGGATGAAAGGCTGAAATGCTCTATGAATTTTCCTGGCAAATCATTCCCTGCTGTCATAAGGCTCAATTACTGAGAGGGTGGAAGAGCCAATTTTCTCTTGAAAGAGCTGATCCTCAATTGAAATAGTGGCACCAGTCTTTGTAACTTCTCCTGTCTCACTTTTAAAAGGGTGATGTAACTCAGCTCCTGAGTACGGTCTTAGCACAATATAATAACTACTGGGCTGGAGAAGGAAGTTGCTCTCCAAGGGAGGAAAGAGCTTCTCCAGATCTGCAAATCCAGCTCCAAATTGGGTGGAAATGTTTCTCTGAGGTCCTTAGATTGATGAGGCAACTATGGCTAACGTTTTATGTCAGGACATCTCAGCATATTCTCTAATGGCCACATCCTGTAGGTATTTCCGCATAATGTTACTGCATATAATTTGCAGTCCCTGTGCTTTAAGTTCGTACTAACATTTATTAATGATGCTGTTTGGAGGCAGTGCTGCAAATCAGCAATGCGGGGCAAGGGCAGAGCAGGACGGCTGTAATATCTCCATCTTTTCCCCAAAGTGTATTTCTCTTTCATAACCAAGACGCTTGGGAAACATCCCACAAGAGTGAAAACCTTCCTTTGCAAATCAGGACACGAAACTACCACAAGGTGGCATTAAACCCATATGGTGGGGCATCAAACCCTCTGCTGTTGGGGTTTTGTTTCCAATCCTGAGGACGTCTCCAGTGCACAAGTCCTAACCCGGGAAGGAGTGCATTGATATTTTAGAAGCAGAAGCTCTTCATTTTACAAACCTTCTTCACGCTTAGTACTGCTATGTGGAATTTCACTGCCTTCCACGAGTAGTACTGCTCCACGGTAGTAAATGACCGTGAATCGGGCTATTTGCATTAAGTAGGTTAATGTAGTGCTTTCCAAAAGCCAGGTCTGTCCCCAACAAGGCAGAGGAAGAACGAACACGGCTTTTAAAAACAAAATGGCTTGGCAAAAGAAGCCTGTGATGGGTTTCATTTTCCTGCAAAGGGGGCTGTGGTTTCTGCTGGTGCTGTCTGCCATCTGCCTTTGAAGTCTCAGTGCACAAGGTAAAACAAGCATAGAATCATAGAGTGGTTTGGGTTGGAAGGGACCTTGAAGACCATCTAGTCCCAACCACCCTGCCATGGGCAGGGACACCTCCCACCAGCCCAGGTTGCTCCAAGCCCCGTCCAACCTGGCCTTGAACACCCCCAGGGATGGGGCAGCCACAGCTTCTCTGGGCAACCTGGGCCAGGGGCTCACCACCCTCACAGGAAAGAATTTCTTCCTCATATCTATTCTAAATCTCCCCTCTTCCAGTTTGAAGCCATTCGCCCTCGCCTTATCACCACATGCCCTTGTAAAAAGTCCCTCTCCAGCTTCCCTCTCTCATCTCCAGAGGTCCCAGGGACAGGCTCCCTGTCAGCTTGTGCCTTTCCCATCTCCTGGGCAGTTGCAGGGGTCTGCTTCGGGGGCTCTCAGCATGGCATCTTTTACTCCCACCCCATTCAAGTGGAAACTTATCACTGGCTCCACAGAAAACAGGGACCTTGGCCAATATCTTCCAAAAAAATAGCTGATTCCCTTTAAACTTGTGCTAAAAGAGCTGCATTTTAAAGGCTTGAAGAGTATCACTTCTTAAAAACCCACACTTGCGTGGGAGGGAGGTGCCTGGAGTGGAGCCAGCGAGCCGTAACTGGGAGGAAGGATTGCACAAGGCAGGGCTGGATCTGCCAGCCGAGCGCTGCTGCCGTAGTGCAGAGCCAAAGGCTCTTACCGTGACCGGGCGTCCTTGTCCGGAGGCTCTTGCTGATATGAGACGTTCAATTTATATCTTTTTATTTGAACAACCCCATGTTTTCAAGATCCTTTACGCAGATCCTCAGCTCCCTAGAGGCTGAGGTGCTGGGAAGGGGCTGTTGCACTAGATGCACCATAGCTGGAGCCAGCGGCACTACTGGGTAGGGGGAGCAGCAACTGGCCCTGGTCTGTCTGAGCACTTCTTTCCCTACAAGTCCCTAAATGCCACTGAGGAGGTCTGGGCCTTACCACCACAAGGGCAAATCTTCAGAGTTAAAAGCCCCGAGATACCTCTATGGCTTCTTTTACGCTTTATCCTCCTCTCAAGAACAATGTGGTTGCGAGCTGGTTCCTCCTTATCTTGCAAGGCTGAAAACTACAGATTCCCTTCTGTGGATGGATCCAACCCTGAAGGATTTCTCTCTCCCTGCCTTTCTTCGGAGGCCCTCACTGTTGTCCCTCCACTACAGGAATTAGGGGTACCCCATCTGTCTCCCCTCATCCTCCAGAGGACTTGGGCAAGCTGCCGTCTTTGCATCAGGGAAGCACATCCTCAGCTCCTGCTGGGACAGCCCGGGAACATGGGCCTTGGGGGGGACACCTGGATGGCCGAGCTCAGCTCCCCTGTGGGCACAGCACCAATCCACACTCGTTTCCATGGGGAGAGACCCCCGAGCTTCTCCTCTGCACATCCTGTGGCACTACGGGCTGTGAAACAGCCTTCAGTGCTCTACTGCATGTTTTAGAAGTACCGTTAGGAAAAGCAAAAGAAGAAAGGAAAAAAACCATGTACCTAACCCCTTGCCAGCCCAGTGCTCGCAGGCCAGACCGCAGCTCAGTGCTTCCCAGCAGCTCTGGGTCCCTGGGAAGCCCTGGCCCACCTTCCATGTGAACTCTTGGAATAAAAACATGAATAGCTTCGTTCTAGCTGAAGCACAATTTGCCATGACTAGCTACGCGTATTTATATCTGTCCTGTACTTTGCTGCTCCACGCAAGTGAATGAAGAAACACGTGGGTCCAGCTGGGCTCCAGATTGCAGCGTATACAGCTCATCAAGGCTGGCTATACGTGCTGCCGATCTCCGTATAGCCAAGCCCTAATTCGTCACAGAAGGTGGCGAGCGCCCTGAGTTTCAGAACACGTAAAGGAATCCTGCCCCAGTTCTGCGTGGTTCCTCGCTGATTACACGGTCTCCGCCACTTAATACTGGGTGTAGGGTTGTTTTTATTTCCTGTAAAGAACAGAGTGTTTGGCAAAAGAGGAGAGTGAGAATGACAACTGTGTACACATTTCACATATTTCTGGTATTATTTCTCCTCCGGAGAAGAACAGAGCTGTTATTAATAATCACCTCGCCAAGTTTCTGCATTGATATTTTGAAATGAGCTGGGTGTATAATTTAGGAACCACAGGCAAGGGAGAAAATGTGCTTTCAATTGAATTTGAAATGGGTGGAGAGTTGATGATGCAGAGAGATAAATGACGGCGATTCTGGAGGGCTAGAACTGGAGCGGAAAAAGACATTTTCCAGACTTTGCGAAGCCAGAGGCATCGCAAGGGCTTGAGGAGTGAAAGGAGGTACAAGAGGGGGAGACGCAGGCAGAGTCCCTGCGGGTACAGTCCTCAGCCTGGAGCCCAAAAGATGTTCAACCAGAGTTGAGCATCTCGAGATGGTGTCTCTCTGCACAAGCCAGACAACGGGTGTTAGAGCCCGGGAGGTCCCAGGTGGCCACGGGGAAGGAGGTTGCGATAGCAGGGCGAGGAGAGAAGCAGTCCCTAGCAAGACAGAGGCAGGAGCGGAGCTTAGACAATGGCGCAGGCATGCACGTTGTCTGACATTCGCTCCCCTCTTGAGGAGTGCTAAGCCTGTGCCTGGGCAGTGTTATCCCTTACCCTACCAGACACATGGGGAAGATACAGATACAGACACTTGGGAAGTGTATTGCTGCCGTCAGAGCGTGCCAGCCGCTCTCTGGAAGGAGTAAGCCTTTGAGAAACATGTGTTTGATGTGTGAAGGATACAAGGTAAACCGTAGGACAGTAGAAATACTTGGCAAGTTTAGTGTTTCATAGAATCATAGGATCATAGAATGGTTTGGATTGGAAGGGACCTTGAAGACCATCCAGTTCCAACCCCCTGCCATGGGCAGGGACACCTCCCACCAGCCCAGGTTGCTCCAAGCCCTGGCCAACCTGGCCTTGAACACCTCCACGGATGGGGCAGCCACAGCTTCTCTCCAGGGGCTCACCACCCTCAGAGTGAAAAATTTCTTCCTAATATCTAATCTAAATCTACCTTCTTCCAGGTTAAAGCCATTCCCCCTCATCCTATCCCTACATGCGCTTGTAAAAAGTCCCCCTCCAGCTTTCTTGTAGGCACCCTTCAGATACTGGAAGGCCGCAATAAGATCTCCCCGGAGCCTTCTCTTCTCCAGGCTGAACAACCCCAACTCTCTCAGCCTGTTTCCTGTCTTGTAGTCTATGATCTCCTACAGAAACTAAACAGAGGGAAGGCACGAACTGTTTAGCCATTATAACTGCAGGCTCGGGCTGGTGACTCAGTGCTGCGATGTCTGCCTGAGCCCCGCTCCAGTCAACCTGAAACAAGGACTCCGAAAAGGAAATTGTATGGGATTACTGGTTGCTCTCTATAACCCCAGCAAAATTAAATCTTCTTCCTGCAACAAACAAAATCATTGCCCATGGCTAATGTTACAACAGAGGTTTCTCTTCTTGCCCACGTTCCAGTGCAGGTCTGCTCAGTCAACAGGACTACTATTTGTCTTATTGCAGCAAACCCATCTCTGCCAGCCTTAGAGCCACTGGTGCAAATATTCCTGGTGTGGTTCCTGGCACTGCCCGGCAGCTGATTGCTTGGCAGAGGACAGGCAACAAATGGGTGACAGAAACACCCTTTCCAGGTGTACACTGCAACCACTGGCCAGCTGCGGTCACAGAAAAGCCTCCAGGGTCTCCAGAGCTGCCTTTAAGCTCAGGCTCCTGCCCCCGGGGCTGCTGCATTGCAGCTATGGCCATGCTTGAGGCTGTCCCTCCCTGGTTCGGACCCTGACCTGCTGACCTGACTTCTTGGCTTGACCTCAGACCAAGTCCTACTCCATTGAGAGGTGCCATACCCCTCCTTCCCAAATAGGCCATGTTTTCTCTGCGGTAGCATATGTCAAATATAGTTTGGACGGTGATTAGAAGGCTGGAACACAATCTTCTGTGACTTGACTTGGGTTAAACACAGCCCAGCCAGTTTGAGCCTTGTAAACACGGCGGCTTCCAAGGAGCTAACAGTGGTGCATCTGCACCTCTTGTGAAATACAAGCCTCAAAGCCCTGCGAACACACGGCATAAAAACGTCAGTCACTTTTCAGGCTCTGCTTCAGCAAAGCACAAATTTATGCACAGCCGCAATGGAAATTAATTTCCCCGAGTTTTCTGGTGCCAGGATTTCATGGTGTCTCCCATTACGCTTTAGAGGCAATTTTCAAAGGTAGATCTTTAGAGACCCGGATTTGTAACACAAAAAAGAAGTGGAATATGAAATGTTGAAGAAAATCTTTTGAGCCCTCCGCAGACGGAAAGAAACCGCTTTCCCTCGTGTCTCTTGTCTCCTGCAAATAGATAATGACATGCATTAAATACAGGTCCGGATCCCCAAATGTATTTTGCCCACTAACTGCCATCGATTTTCTTTATAGACCTATGTCTTGTTTCTCCGTACTGTGCTTGCCTTGCCCCTCTTCACAGCAAACTTTGCAGGAGCGTAGGAAAGAGTCTGACCGCTGCATCTAATTGCAAGGAGAATGAATCATTAACATATTTCTAAATAGCTTAACTAGGACAGAAAACCGAATCAAGCTGTAAGGCCACCATTTTATTAATGAGAAGGGCAAGGGTAAGAATTAGGCTGGCAAAAACCTCCCATATGAATTGTTTTGCAACGGAAAGTTAGCGATTGCGAAGCAAAATAGAATTGGGCAATTTGTGACACAGTTATTTTTGATTGCTTGTTGTTTTTTTGGTTTTTGTTGTTTTGGGCTTTTTTTTTTCAATTTGGTGCAAATCATTTGGTTTGTTCTTTTTTTTTATATAATAATTTGAGGCACACCTGGAGACAGGGGGAGAAATTGCAGCTCCTCTTGGAGCCTGCGAGGCAGGAGGAAGTCTGTGTCACTGTAGGACACAGTCACTTTCTTTGCTTTTAGTTAATTGCCGCATAAAAAGCGACTCCATTTCTCTTGCCATCCCAATTGCCTTTGTTTCAGTCTGCTTCCCTGAAATTGCCTCTCTGAGTAAGTACGAGCAAAATGTCCGCCTCCCGCGGCGAGAGGCATCAGCCGCGGGCTCAGCCAGCTCTCCACAGCTGCAGCCCTGTCGGAAATCTAGTTTAGAAAAAAAAAGAATTGGTTCCTTCTTCGGTTGATAGTTCTTCGTCTGCTGCTGCAGTGGGTCAGCGTGGGGGCTTCCCACACGGTACACCCAAAACACAAGCGCTTCTGCCCACCCGGGCCGGCTAAGGAACGGTTCTCCAGCCGTTGGTGCAGATGGTGACCTCCATGAGGTGAGGAGATGGGTGCAGGGTGATGATTTGTCTGCCTACCTCCATCCTCTTCTGGCTTCTACACCTCCCCGGTAGCCCTATATTCTTATGCCTTTTTGGCTTTTTAGCATTGGAAGAGCTGGCCTGCGGGCTGCGATGACATCGCTTACCTCCCATCTGTTTGCTGCCTGCATGCTCACAGAGGAAGCTCTGGATTCGTCCCGCCTGGAGCGACACAGCCGAGCAAACCATGGGCAGAAGCAGAGAGCGCGCGGAAATTCCCGCCTGGCACAGTCGCCAGCCTCTCCGTCTGAAACATGAGTAATCCCCGCGCAGATGCCGGTTACGTTAGTGACTTGTACGCTTTTGCGTGCGCTCCGGCTTCCAGCAACGCTCCCCAGAGAGCCGGGCTTCTTCGCTCCCCGGCGCGGTGGGATGGGAAGGACTGGCAGAGCGCCGAGGGGAAGAGACTTCTTAACAAATCTTTCCACAACAACTGTGATCTTTCAGAGCAGATGAACGCTCACCTGCAAAGGAAAACACAGCTAGCGGATATGGTTGGTGCTGTTCAGCCATCCAAACCAGCTTTGGGTTTTCCAGCCTGTTCTCGGTCACAGGAGCAGCTCACCTGAGGAGCTCGGCCGTGCCTGTTGGCATGCAGCTGATGGCTGACATCACTCACAAACCTGACAAAATCTCACAAGGGCACTAAAGACACTCAACTTAAATGGCAGGAGCAATTAAATTTCCTTTCTGCAACGACTGAGGCAGTGGAGGCCACCACAGAAGGCACAGACAACCGTATGGGGGTCTGAGCAGAAGCCCTGAAGGTCCCCGGTCATTTGAAAACTAACCTTGTGAAGTTTTCACAGCACAGCCACATGAAGCCGGTGCTGGGGAAGGGGCAGAGCTGTGCGCCCGGCATGCCAGTAAGGGAGAAGATGGGCACTGGCTGGGTAGGGATGGCATGGGCTTGAGCCCCACACGAGACTTCTTTGGGATAAAGTGCTGCCACTGGAAGTAGATGTGGATTTCTAAGCAAGGAAACTCATCGTGCTTGTTTGCACAGGGTTCAGGAAACCAGGCTTTGTGCGTGGTTTCTGGAAATGTGTCCCATCACACTGAAGAACATACCTGACTGAGCCTTGCTTTGTGCCACTGGTAGAGCCAGCTGTGCCCAGTCCTATGTCTGAAAATGCCACACAGGTTAGACAAGATACTGGGTTTCACCTCCCTAATCCCACTGGGTAGGAAAGTAAAATTTTCACCTTGTTCTGTGATGACCATGATGAAGATGAAGAACACTCATCCAGCCTAATTTCAGACATTAATTAAATTACCTAACCTAGGTCCTGGTGGGCACTGGTCCTGGTGACGCCAGCAGCGAAGGGTGGGCATCTTTGGCGAATGGTGAATCAGGTGCCACGTGGGTGGTATCACCCTGCAGAGCTCTCCATGAGAGGGACCCGGTCGTTAGGCTCCAAATGCATAAAGTGAGGTGAGTTCAGGCACAAGTGACATCCTTGACGTTGGAAATGAGATGTGCAGCGTACAACCCACAGGCTAATATCTCAGCTGCCGAACTGGCTTTCCTCTCACTCCAGTGTAAGTTAAATTAAAAGATGCTTCATGCAAAATTACCCCCATGTTTAATTACCCTTGTTGGCATTACAAGAGCAGTAAGTAGTCCTAGCTGCAGATGAGGACCCTGCTCTTTCAGGCTCTGCACAAGCACTGCAGACGGGGTCCTGCCAGAAGTGTGTGCTCTCTTGGCACTACACAGCGACGTGATAAAGCTTTGGTCAAAAGCAGAAAAATCGTGTCCGGCCCAGGAAAGCCAGGTAATCACACACACCGGGTTTGGCGATCACGTTTTCCGGTTTCTGCTGTAAATCAAGATGTTTTTTTTTTTTTTAACATTTTATGAAATAAATCATTTGCAAGGGAGTCCTGGCTTGAGAAAAGGAAGTCGCCGATATGCTTGCAATTACATTTCTGGCTTTATGAGCTACAAAATTAGAAGTGATTTCTGTCAGCGGGCTGAGGGTGTAACAGAAGAAGCTTGGACAAGCAGAGCCAGAGAGACAAGCATGGGAATGCATTCAAAGAGCTGCCGTAGGCTCAGCCTGCGTAACGTGTTACTGACAGCTGGCCAGGAAGACACCAAGCGCACTGCAAGGTCCAGGCCCTGTCCGAGGAATCTGCAACCCAACACCGGCAAACTTGAAGCCAGGACATCACCGGGGGAGGAAGGGGAGCGTGTCTGCAACAGGAAGGAAGAGAAGAGCAATAAACACAGTTGCGGAAGCGAAAAGGTTGATGGAGGACTTTGGAAGATAGGGAGTGACTGGCCAACAGGGGAGAGGATGGAGAAGGGGCAGCCTGAAGGACAGGAAGAGAAAGAGGAGACAGGAACGGGCAGTGGGAAGGAGAGAGAAAACAAGTTGGAACTCAATTTTTAATATTACTCACTGTGGATAAAATATGGGTTTAAATAAGTGCTTGCTGTCAAAGTCCTGTTGTTGTCCTGCTGCTACGACACTGTGTGCTCATCAGAGCATGTGTCCACTGTGCCGACTCCTACGAGCTCATCGCCCCACTCTGTCTTTGTGGCACAGGACAGCCCCTCCTGCTCCGTGCCCGGGAGGGCAGGTAAAGGCAGAGAGCTCCGCAACCGCTTCCAGCACCGGAGCAGCACCTCTCTGCCGTGCTGAGCACTTCCAAGGGATGACCCAAACTTCTTCCCAGCCCCTGGACCCTGATGGCACCAGGAGGGTGAAGAGTCAGGGCAAAACCTCTGAACGGGCCTTCCGTGGCATTGCCCCCAGTGCTACCAGCAACTCCATGGTTAAACAGTATTACCCTCTTCTGATAGCTGCCTTCAGTAATTATAAAATTTCATTTTCTTTGCGGTGATGCTGTAACTTAGTGAGCTGGAAACATTCCCAGAGAGGAAAGAAAACGATACTCCAAAGACATTTAGTTTAATTGTTTTATGAGGAACCCATAGAAAATGGCACTAAGTTATCTCTAAAGAGGCAGCGTTAAAGCATGGGAGCTTCTCCTCCCAAAGTGGCACCTCATGCTGAATCTCTGACAGATCCACTTTGCCTCTAATGTGCTTTTTCATGCTGCTCTGTGCTCTTTGCAGCTGATTGATAGGTTTATTTTCTGCCCTTAGCATCTAAGATGACTGTTAGTCAGCTTGGCTTGGACTTCCCCAAACTGAGATAAGAGCAAAGTTGCCAGGAATCCAAGTGATCTCGGAGAAGGGTACTAAAAAGCCTGACTCTCCTGTTGCTTGTAGTGCCTGTAACCTTGGGGAGCTGCTGTCCTGACCACAGACTGACCAGGAGCGACTGCTGAAAGAGCTCCCAGAGCCTGGCAGATGTGCGGCGCGATACACCGCCTCTCTCCGGGTGGCATTGCGCTGTGCCCGGGGAGTCAGCTGCCGGCCCGATGCTTTACATTGGGGTTCAGCTGCGGAGTTCTTGAGTTGTGCCAAAGGTTTCCAAGGGATAAAGCGTTCCTAACAAGGTTTGAAACTATCAATCTGAAGCCATTTCCAAGAAGGACATTGAAGTGGAAAAAAAGAGCCAGTGGAAAAATAAAAAGTTGAGGTGAAGACAGAAAGGCTTCAAATGCTCTGGAGTGAGCACTTCAGTTACAGGACCACCATGAGGCTGTGGCAGTTGGCCTCCTAAGCTGTAATTGCAAATGCAATATGACTTTTCAGGGCGGTCTTAGGTCCACGTTAGGTGGAGAACCCAAAGAATAAATTCCTGGGATGTTGGGTTTACNTACAGGACCACCATGAGGCTGTGGCAGTTGCCCTCCTAAGCTGTAATTGCAAATACAATATGACTTTTCAGGGTGGTCTTAGGTCCACGCTAGGTGAAGAAAACAAAGAATAAATTCCTGGGATGTTGGGTTTACCAGTGGACGAGTCGGGTGGAGCAGCTGTGATCTTCAGTGCTCTGGGCTGTGCTGGGAAGCCCCAAGCAAGTCCTTCACCCGGGCTGTGAGGGGACCAAACAATCAGCATTGCCACATGTGCCTTCACTTGTGCACGACACAGAACCCAACCAGCTTCACTTCAGGGAAGCTGGACCTCATGTGAAGTGCTCCAAAGACTTGTTTTGATGCACACAGGGAGCAGTAACTTTATTAACCAGCTTTACTTCACTGAACAGTCTCTCCGTAATCACAACTGGTACAAATTGCGTTCAAAAGAGCGTGTTAAAGTTATTAGCTGAAGATTGGGTGAGGAAGTTATCCATTCCCTAGTGATTAACCAGCAATTTCCTATCCATCAAGGCCCAGCACTGTACTCTATTAGACTTTATGAAACATGCCGGGTGTGTGTATGCAGAGAACATGGTAATTGCTTTAATTACAATTCTTTTGATTAGTGATTTTTATTCACTGTCGAGAAGGTTGCCTGCTTCTGCATTCATGGAGAACAGTGTTCATCCCCGCCTTCTCAGGAACATGTTTTGCATGAGCAACGGCTCCTCAGATCCCCACCACTCTTCCCTGCAGAAGAGCACGAGGTGTTTGCGGGTGTGCGTTTGCATGGGGAGAGCTGTCATGTTTTGCTCCTCTCTAGGCTTCCTGTGATATTCTGCATCCTCGTAGCCACAGCACAGCTTAATTTTCAGAAGCCAGCAGGCAGGCTTTTCTCCTCCTGCCTCATCTGTTCTCAGACAGGCTCATTAATGTTGCTGCTGTCTTGCACTTCAGTGCTTTCTTTAATCAGATCATACCAGTCCCCGAGGATACCTGTTTCAATTGCCGGAGCAAGCTATTACATTTCCAGAGCTCACATCTGATCGGAAGGATCATTCGATGCCATTGAATTAGGGCAGAGGTAGGGACAGTGCCATGTAACATGTTGGAAGAGTGCAGGACCTGTGTGGAAGGAGAGTGGCAGAGCCGTGGATGGCGCTGGGGTGAAGGGAACAGATTTACCTCCCAGGGTTTGCTGCCAGATGCTCAGTAAATGATTTTACTTAAGGGTGTTCTGGAGTTTAGGTTGCAGTGCAAGAAGAGCCTAGCCAGAGGGGCTGGGACGAGGTGGCAGTCCCAGGCAAGAGGTGGCACGTGGAAGGCAGGGAGGCCAGCAGCTCGCTAGCAGATCCTGGGAATGACTCAAGCAGAGGGAGGTTCTCTTTTCTGAAATCCAATGTTGATCTCCTCACCTGAAGTCCTCCTTGTTGGCAGGTGTTCCCCAGGACGTCACACCTCGTGTGAGCAAAATGTCAGCATGGGACATCAGAACCAAGCACACTGGGGGGCAGCGGCAAACCTGGACAACCACATTGGAAAGAGGAGAGTTGAGGTGGATGGTGGGGATGGTGTCTTGCTCCCTGCCCTGCCAGCTCTCTGACCAAGACACATGGGTAAGAAGGGACACTGTGCACGGGCATATGTCTCATAGACATATAGAAAGACCTATCTGAGTCCTTTGGTCATGCAGATGAGGCATGGGGCCACCAGCATCCTTTGGGTGACCGACTGTGTGTGCACCACTGCATGGTTAATGGTTGGCAATTTGTCCTGACTGAAAGTCACCCAGGGACATTTTGCTGTCATAAAGGTGGAAGGCACTGTGTCTTAATCAAAGGTATGGAAAGAGCAGGATATTCAAAACCTGTGACATGCCCCAAAGGCGCAGTCTGAGAACACAAGGTTCCATGCTGGGCCGTGGTTGGTTGTGAACCATCCACAGATACTGGTGGATTCATACCATCTGCAAACACCTGGAATAACTCGAAGCCTTGCCTGTACATCTGTTAGCTGCATCATGGGGCTATCAAAACCCAAGACTTTGGAAAGACTTTATCCCCAGACAAATAGAGGAAAGCTCTTTATATACATCTTACCTCCAGAGAAGTATGTCTTACGGGCAGAGAGACACTACACTAAAGGATCAGTAGCCATGTAACAAAGTACATATTGGATTCATATCTAAAAATGTTTGTACTGCCAGATGTGAGAAAAGCTGTACAAACAGAGCATCGGTTCTCTCCCAAGCAGGGAGAATGCGGTGGCTGTGAAAGCCCCACACCATGCGGCCAAACTGCGGGCGGGTGGAAGAGGAGAAGGTGAACGTGCTCCCAGTCCCTGGACTGTCAGGGGCTGTCAGAGATGGCTTTAAAGGCAAGGGCTGGTTTCATGTACAGCTCGAGCCAGAGAGCGTAAAGTTTAGGAAAACTTGTACATGAAAAAAGAAAAAGCATTTAATGCAGGTACTAGAGAGGCGGAAAATTATGTTATTGGAGAAACAAACCAGGGCATTGCCAGGGATGGACACTGCAGACGGCTGGGGACGGAGCATGTGTGACTGCCAAGGCAGAAGGCGTCTGTGACACACTCCATTTACAAAACACATATAAAATACAAAAAAAAAAAAAAGGATGGGAACCCCTGCTGCAGCCAAATAACACTATCGGAACAACCTGCGTAGGCAGAGTGTTCCCACGTTGATTGAAATCAAGCCAGGTCAATGGGATTAACAGCCTCCTCTTGGGAATGTACCAAGGGATCTCCGCATGACTGTGAGCAGGCTGAACCTCCTCCGTTTTGAGTTTCATCGGCAGAAAAACGGCCTCGCTGGCAGCACGGCATCCTCCGGCGGAGGCACAGGCATCCCGAGTCGGACTCGAAGCGGAGAGCACTGCTTAGTGGAGCTCTCTGCCCTGCCTTGGTCCCCTCAGGAGGTCTCTCATTTAACCTTAGGGCAAAATCTGTGCTCCGTTTCAGTTTGAGATGTGGCAGAGGCAGTCTCCGATTCAGGCAAGCGTGGGGCTCCCGGTGAAAGCATTCAGCTGAGCTGTTCCAGCTGGAAACCCCAGATCCAGCACCAACAACTGAACATCTGGGACCCGGGCACAGGCAGGACCTTCTCTCAGGAGAACTCGATGTATTGCATGTTTTAGGTGGGATTGCTGTACGCGTGCCATGCTGCCTGGCAAGCCTCAGTTCCCTACCACCACAGCACAAAGCAGCTTTTGTTAAGAAACATCTGGCACGAGGCTGCAGCTCGGGCCACTGCTGTTGGGGTGCTGCTCTCGTCCCCGGTAGGCGGTCGGTGGCAGCACTCTCCAGCCCAGTTTTCAAGGGACATTATAAAGTGATGGCACAATAAACATTCTTGAGGCTGCGTTAAATATCAACTTGACATCTTTTTCCCAAGCAAGAGTGAAAAACAAGAAGAGAATAGTGACGCTGAAGGTGTCAAGATGAAGATAAATACAATAGTGCAGCTCCTGTGATGGGTGGTGGGCTTTCCTCAGCAAGGTTCCAGTGCCGTTTGAGAGGGTAACACAGGGTCATTCACAACTTGCCCACCTCTGCTTCCTTCTGCGCTGTGATCTGGGTAAACAGATGGGCGCTTCGGTTGGTCACTCATCCCAGCATCAATCCTTGCTCCGCGTAGCCAGGCACCGTTCGGCACGGCAGGCGCGCAGCCCAGAGACTGACACCGATGGATCGATTTGTGCTCCGTTCCAGATTTAAAGCTTTTTATCTCCGCAACCTGAAGAATTGGAGATTAAGTGTTTTAATTTGGATGTAAGCTTAGAGTTTAACAGAGGAAGGCAGCCTCCAGAACAAGAAGTACGGGGCTGAGTTGCTGCAAGCTGAGCATGAAATGAAGCATGGGTGCAGCCCAGTCCCTCCCCTCGCCCGGAGGATGCTGTCTCTGACTCCATCAGACAAACTTCAGATAAAGACAGGACCCACTGATCCAATGTCTCCCGATACTGAACTTCTCTGATGTCTGGGACATCCAGCGAGACACGCTCCGGAAAGAAACACTCACAGCTGACCTGTCCCTATTCCATCTAAGGAGCACAATTGGTAAGAGTGATAAAGGAGCAATGGAAAGCTTTTAGAGAGCTATTTTTAGCCTTTCCCAGCCAATTGAAAAGCTTTACAAATTGCAAGTGAGGGTTGTGCCACAAAAGCTTGCTCTGTGTCGCTCCTGTCTCACAGGAGAGCACAGGTTGGGAGAGGCAGAAGGCGATGCATTTCAAAGGCCGGCACAGACGCGGAGCCAGCTACCAAGCAGAGATGGCTTTCATTTACGATGAATCATCACAATACCTTATCACAGCACCCAAAGGCTGTGTTTTAAATCATCATCTTCTGACACAAGGCACCGCAGTCCCTGCCCTAGAGCTCAGAACTTCAGCAGGGGATCTCAGGATGAAAAGCAAAGGCTTTGGATAAATCACACATGGGATCTAGAGCAAAAATGGGAACCAGTTCCAGATGCCCAGTTCTGAAGGCAAAACATCTGTCTTAAAGCCATCTTTGGCCTCCAGCAGGAAAGTTTCTTACATTGGCTTCCTTACGATCATGGAGAAGTCGTACCCTTCGCAAGCTGCTAGGGAACAGCAGCCTAGTTTCTTCGAGAGCAAAACTTCCATGTCACGTCCTCAGATCTCTCTCTCTTAGCCAAAGGCAGTTTTTCATCTGGTTTTTGCTTGAATATTGCACAATGCTTAAGCAAGAGGGTGGGAAGATTCCTGTTCTCAGAGAGAAACCAAGTGAAATGTCAAGGGGAACATCCCCGCAAGTCTAGCATTGAATGTAAATATGCATGAAACCCCAAGGCTGAGTCCTCTCGTCTGAGAAGACGTGAATAAAAATTTACCCTTCAGCTCACAAGCCTGCAAACCAATGAATAATAGCCACATCCTGGTAAACGCCGAAACATTTCATAATAGAAACACAGGAACCTTCTGGGCACTGCATACTTTCATTAAAACATGAAGGAAAAAAAAAAACAAACCAGTGTTTTTTACTGAGAGTAGGAGTGTCCTCCTTCCAAGGTACATCTGTACTGCTCACGGTCTGCACGCCGAGGGAGAGCTGCTCCCTCTTGAACCCGGGCCAGGTAAGCTCCAGTGCAAAGAGCAGCTTCTTCAGTCACAGCACAAAAGTCCGAGGGCACTGGCCGCCTCCCAGAGCGATGGTGTTATCCTGTACGAGGGAACCTGTGCCTACTGGGAGCTCAGGTCTGGTCACAGCTGAGATTTGTGCCTGTGGTTACCGGCAGAAGGCAGGAGCCTTCCTCTGCTTGCAGAAGAGAGGAAGAAAATTACAAAGTGGGGTTTGAGCTGTGGACTGTGATCCTCCCCCCACTCCATCAGCAAGTTTTTGGTTACAGCTTTGCCTGCTTTGTAAGCACTGGCCTCGCTCCTGACGATGGATGTGCTCCACCTGAGACATGTAACTGGAGGAGAGAGTAAACAAACTCGATGTCGGAGCCAGGGGATGTTCCTTCTTCATCAGATCTCTGAAATGCCTATGGTGGCCTACAGCTGCCAAGGAGCTCCTGGGCTCCGACACAGCTCCCATAAATCAAGAGGTCTTACAGCAGGTCTCAAGGTCCTCGCCCCGGCTTCAGTGGTGGCTCTGGACTTGTGTTCCTGTGCTGGAGCAAATTTTCAGCAGTCACCTGGTGGTGTCCTTCTTGGAAGCATCTTGGCAGACAGGGATGTGAGGATTGGCTCTTGGGAGGCTTGTGTGACTGACCCCGGGCAACCTTCATCGGACTCTTACGTTAGCTCCCCGCAGGACACCAGAGTTATGTTTCACATCCAGTCGGACAAACAAACACCTACACCTACACCTTCCCTTCCCTTCCCTTCCCATCTCATGACTCGGTGGCTGGCTGGATGAAACGAGGCTGCAAATGTTAATTGAACACTGCTGGGAGAGATTAGGTAGATCCAATGGTCCTTCAGTGGGCTGCAAGGTCCTGCAGAGGTCCTGGCAAGCCTTTCACTTGCCGTGCACGAGCAAGCCTGGGCCATCTGGTTTTGACAAACACTAGCCCATATTTTCATTCAGCAGATCCCCCTCTGGTGTATGACAGCACATAACACCAGCATCCCAGGAGAGGAGCGAACGGAGCTGCCCTCCTGGTTCTACAGCTTCTTGCTTTCCCAGACTTCAAAACGTGGCACATCCTTTTTCTCTCCGCAGTGCGTGTCCCCGAAAGCGGGTCGGGGCCGTGCTGGGAGCACAGCTGCCGGCAGGGACCCGCCGCAGGGGGGTATTTAGCTCCAGCGCACCCACTTTTAAATAACACCTTTTAGTTATTTAATTTATCCCCCTTTCTTCTTGATCTTTTAATAAGAAGTGAACAGTTTTGTGAGTCTTTTGCTTCTCTGCTGATGCTTTCAAGAGCCTCTCAGCTAACGAGGGTTTGACATTGACCCTGACTGGCTCAACGCCCACTCCAATAAGTGGTCCCACTGACGGCTGCGTGAGTTCTTTCTGTGCCAAAGGCATGAAGGAAACAAATTGAAAAACAGCCACTGCGCAAGTATTTAGTTACTTTTACCAAATCCTTACAGCCAAGGGGTTTAGATAGTGTTTGACAGGGCAGGAATGATTCTGGCCCCAGCCCAGGCCATCCCCACAGCGGTTGGAGCTGGCCCCGAAGAGGCTGGTGGAGCCGATGACTCCAGGGGTGTGAGCCTGGCCCAGGGAGAAGGGGTGAAGAGGTGGAGGGAGACTTGCAGGATGCGTCTTTTAATCCCCGCGTCTCTCAGTGTGGGCAAATCACATCTGCAGGATGGCTCCACGGGCTCAACGGCTCCATCGGGACGCTGGGAAGACGATGGGAGATGCTGGGGGCTGCATGCATGTGTCTGACCAGGGGACACCAAGTGGTGGTGCTTTCCTGCTCCTGAGAAACCGTGTGGCCTCAATTGCTGCGAGCCACGCTCAGTTCCCCAAATCTTACTTCACTTGTGCTCGTTTTCATCGCGAAACATCTCAAAGACACAGGGACAGCACAGGGACAACATCTATCTCATCTGAAATAAAGTTGCACCTTAGGTGCTGTTTTAATAAAGAATAAGACCGACTGTTTTTGTGGACTTAGAGTGTATAACTGAAAGCTCTTAAACGCTTGAAGCTGCAGGCCAGCACACCTACTGATTTCAAATTTTTCATGGCAGAATTCACACCAGCCTTTTGTTTTTACTAAATTATCCTGGGTTCCTTCGTGGGGTTGGGTTGTTAACACATTCTCCCTCCTGCAGAAATTAAACATTAGCATTTCTCCATCCCAGCGAACTTCAAAGAAACAAAGACATACAATACAGACGCCTCCACATATATTAAGCTAGCGCTGAAGAAAAATGAAATGCGAGTGCTAGGAGAGGACAGGGGCTCATGAGTAGTCCCTGGAGTCAGAAATCCTGTTAAATCCTGTTTATCCAGCAAATGCGTTTAAGCATTGCATCTGACCTGGAGCTTGACTGTGCTGAAAACAAGGCTTGCTCTTGAGTACGCAGAGGAAAGCAGCCTGCTCTACAGCGATGAGGGCTGGAGACCTGCTTAGAAATATAAATGGTCTGCACATAAGAGGCAAGCTCAGGCAGCTTGGTGGGGGATTGGAGGAAAAAGGTTCTTTCCTGTACTTTCCGTTGTCTCAGTCGAGGCATCTGATGGCACTTCAGACTGGGGCCATTGCATTGCTTCTTGGAAGTTTGGGGCTTTCCTTAAAAAAGAGGAGGGAAACTGTCCCCTCTAGGGATGGGAAACAACCGTCGGGGAACCACACAGCTGTGGCAAGCGAAGGTCCCCACTTTGACTCCTCTCTCGCGTGTCTCTGTGCTGCCCCAGCCCTTTCGCAGGGGAGTGTCTGCACCCAAACACGCCTGGGTCAGCAGGAGCTGCCGGGGCAAAGGGGCTCGGAGAGGGCTCGGGTCAGGGCGTCGCGGTGGCCGTGGGCTGCGCTGGCTGCACGTCACCTGGGGCTGGGCTGTGCCCCGTCCCTGGAGCTGTGCCGTGCCGGGGAGGCTGTGGTTCAGCAGCTGGCTTGTCTCAGGTCCCTCTCTTCTGAGCTGATGCCTTATGGGGAAGTCAGTGAGTAGAGATAATAAATCATAGAATCACAGAATGGTTTGGGATGGAAAGGACCTTGAAGATCATCAAGTCCCACCCCCCTGCCCTGGGCAGGGACACCTCCCACCAGCCCAGGTTGCTCCAAGCCCCGTCCAACCTGGCCTTGAACACCTCCAGGGATGGGGCAGCCACAGCTTCTCTGGGCAACCTGCGCCAGGGGCTCACCACCCTCAGAGGGAAAAATTTCTTCCTAATATCTCATCTAAATCTCTCCTCTGCCAGTTTGAAGCCACTACCCCTTGTCCTGTCACTTCATGCCCTTGTAAGAAGTCCCTCCTCAGCTCTCCTGGAGCCCCTTTAGGCACTGGAAGGGGCTTTAAGGTCTCCCCGGAGCCTTCTCTTCTCCAGGCTGAACCCCCCCAACTCTCCCAGCCTGTCCTCCCAGCAGAGGGGCTCCAGCCCTCGCAGCATCTCCGGGGCCTCCTCTGGCCCCGCTCCAACAGCTCCGTGTCCTTCTGCTGTGGGGACCCCCCGAGCTGGAGGCAGCACTGCAGGGGGTCTCCCCAGAGCTCAGCAGAGGGGCACAATCCCCCCCTCGCCCTGCTGGCCACGCTGCTGGGGATGCAGCCCAGGGTGCAGGGGACTTTCTGGGCTGCCAGCACACATTGCCGGCTCCTGGAGAGCTTCTCATCAACCAACACCCCCAAGTCCTTCTCCTCAGGGCTGCTCTCGAGCCATTCCCTGCCCAACCTGGAGTTGTGCTTGGGATTGCCCCCACCCATGTGCAGGACCCTGCACTTGGCCTGGGTGAACTTCATGAGGTTCACACGGGCAATGAGAGAGAAACAAGAAGTAAATGAGTGAGTAAAGTTACTCCCCTGAAACTATCCCGGGAACTGGAAAGGAGAAAGGTTAACAGTCATCTGAGACTCAGTCCGTGTCCTTCTGCTGCTCCTCTCCTGCAGGCGGCAGTTCCCCGCGCGGGCAGCTCTGCCTGTGCCCGGCCGCGGCACGGCGGGGGCGAGGGCGGTGGTGGGTGCCCCGGCAGCACCGTCAGCCACGGCGCGGTCAGACAACACGAGGCAGCCCTGGCCAGCCTGCGTCAGGAGAAAGTGGAAAACTACAGAACCATCTGAAGAGCTTTCTATAGCCCCAAGGAGGCCGACTAGGCAATCTTTAAAGCCGTGTTACTATAGCAGCCCTGATGGTAATTTACCAGTACATCTCCTTTTCTCTTCTTCACGCCCCTTTCACAACAAAAAAAATGAGATTAGTCTCATCTTCCCCAATTACCTCGCCATGTTCCCTTCGCAGCCTTTTCCAGAAAAGCCCCACAACATCGCCGCGCAGCCGAGGGCCCCGTATTGTTCTCCCCCGGCGCAGGGAGGAAAACAGCCTGTGCCAGGAGCATCCTACGGGGATGAGGACGGTGTCACAGGGGAAGACACGTGGCGCTTGCACGATGGGCTCCCACGGCGCAACGCCTTTGCTGCGCTAGCCGCAGTTTTGGCAGGAGCTTTTTGGATGAGCAGGAGAGAAGTTTTGTCGGAGGTGTGGGCAGGAAACATTCGTCTACCTCAAATCCCACAAACGTGTGGGGGTTAAGAGTAAAGCCATAGACCAGTGCCAGACTTCCACTCTGGTTTTGCTCGTGATGACCAGTTTTAACTGATTATACATTCTTCCATGGAGATAAAAGTGGGATTTGGGGTCTGGTCCCACCTGGGAGGCTCGGGGAAAGCAGGGGAGGGGGTTCGGGGTCTGGTCCCACATAGGACCAAAGGCTCAGAGAATATTTAGTGCCTGTTAGGAAGCAGGTCCTGAGCGCCCCGTTCACGCGCGCTGTTGCTGCCAAACTCCCCATGCCAGCCTGGTGGCACATGGGACAGGGAGGGGGCCAAGGTCCCGCGGGACCCCCATCGAGGGCAGAGATGCTGCAGCCCCTTGTCCGCCCGCCCACGCCAGGAGCGGGGCTCTTCGTTGTGGTGCACCGTTGCAACTTTTACAACTGGATGTTTTTTTCCGTACTGATGACGCTACGAGCAAGGATCAAAAGCCCGGGGTAAACCATGCAGGACGGTCTGTGCGGGAGATGTGGTGCAGACCACCTGCCCCAGGCTCGTCCCACCACCGCACCATCCTCCTTCCTCACCTACACTCCCAGTGTGGACCCGGAGGCTGCCCAGAGACAGCCCTTGACTTTGTGCTTCAATCCGGTCCCTTCCGATGTCGCAGAGGGCTCTGGAGCCTGCCAGAGACCTCCCCAGCACAGCGCGCATTCAACACGCTCTTTCCTCCTCAATACTTTTCCTTAATCCCGCACCGGAGGGGAGATGGGAGTCCTCCCTTCTCTGTCAGTGGTGCCTAAAGAAGAAAGGCTGCTCCCACTGTGCTTCCTGCACAAATCAACCTAATTACCCGTTCCAGTGGCAGCTAATGAGCTTAAAGCTTTCGTGGCCAGCGCCTCCTTCCCTCCCTGCGGGAGAGGCAGCTCCAGTCAGGACTCTCCTTTGCTAAAGAGCTTTGACAGTGGAAGAGGAACAGGAGGAAAAAACCTTTGGGGAACAGAAGAGCATCGCTGGTGTTGCTGAGGCTGCTGAACGGAGAGCTGGTGGTCACGGGCAGGGCTCTCAGTGTGCTCGAAACCCCCGCCGCTGAGCGGGGCTGGGTGCTGATGGCAGGGGCTTTTGGGGGCTCCCTGCTGCGGGTCCCTCCTTGCTCCCAGCCCCGTTGTCCTGCAGCACCGCACAGTGCACATGCGGACGCCTTCCCAGGCTCAATACCGCAAGCGCTTTCCCCGTGCTGCAGGACGTGGTTGGCAGCACGTTTGCGTTGCCGTACAGGGCTGCTGGCGGGTGAGGTCCCCGCGGTGGAGAAAGACACCGGCAGATGCTACTCGTGCTGACATCTCTAGGTGCATGGCTGTCCCCAGAAGAGCTCTCCTGGGGAAGGACGGCCCATTCCCATCAGCAAACTGCTCCTGACGTTTGTCCTCCCCGTGCCCTCCGCCCGCCCTGAGTCACCCCAGCGTGAGCCAGGAACTGAGCTGAGGTCCCCGTTGTCCGCAGTGTCGTCGCTGCTCACCGGCGCGGTCCATTGCGAGGCTCCCGGCTCCCCCGTGCTGTTGTGTTCCCCTTTCCGTGCGGCACCTCCTCTACCGAGCAGGAATAAATTAACTGACCGGCCCCAGAAGCAAAAGTATCCCCCTCACAGGGCTTCGGCGGGCACTGCTCTCCCGATGCCGGCCGGGACCGCTGGGCGTATGCTGCGCTTGCTGCAAAGTTTGACATCGTTGCTTTATTGCACCAGCCGTGAAGCCATTTCGGTGCTGCGGCGCTAATCCATCAGCCGGAGCTCACCGGGCGCGAGCGTTGACGTTTGCGCTGGTGCGCGCAGGTTTCTGGGTTGCTAGGAGTGACTCACGCGTGTGCACGCACCGTGTTCTGCGGAGAGGCACTAATATGATTTTCTCAAACTATGATTGGTTTCCCAATTTCTAAAAAGCCGTCTGGCAGGCTGGGCCCCCTTCCAAGCTTTCCTGGAAATATGAAGATGTCAAGAAGGTGCTGCTGTCAGAGGCGTTGAGTCAAGAGCGAGGCCGGCGCTCAGCCCCGCGTTGGCTGGAGGTGCCAGGCCGGGACCGCCGCTTTCTAAACTGAATTCAAAACCACATCGCCAGACCACTTGCACACGCGGGGCTGAGGAGCTCGTGGCTGAATTCCAGTTTGGCTGCTTCGTCCTACACACCCCAGCTTATTTTCAATCCAGCACCAAGTTTATCCTTCGCTTCTGGTCCTGAGCTGTTGTGTAATGTTAATTATCGCATGCTGCCATACTCCTCCCACGTTCACAGATGTATTTTGGGACCGAGCGAGGTGATTTCTGCACACAGAAGAATGGGAAGTGCTTGGGCACTTTTGGTTTAAAAGGCGTCGTGTCGCCGAAGGACGAGGGCAGGAGATGGGGTGATGCTCGCAGAAGGCGAGTTAGGAAAGAAGGATGCAAAGACTTTAAGTGATAGCTTCATGCCATGTCTGTCCCCCGGCTACTTGGCAGGTTATTCATTGCCTTTATTAACTCTGTGTTAAATTACCCTTCTTTTCCTTTAATTTTTCAAGAGGTTTATTGTTTCATTTTGTCTGGTTTATCTTTAAAAGGACTTCTTGTAAAAGTAAAACTTTCAGGAGACGCCTGCCCAGCACGCCGCAGAGAGAGAGCATCCATTTATCCCCAGCGCGGGCACCGGGCAGTGCTAGAGGAAAAAGTCCCCATTACACTTAAACACAGAGCCCGGGCAGCGCAGCAGCGCTCTGCGGCTGCCAGACAGCTCTGCCTTGGCCACGGAGCTCCCTGGCAGCGCACAGCCAGCGCTCACTGCTGTGAACACTTCCCATTAGGAAATGGCCCAAGATCACCAAATTGGCCCCAAGCCAGCCGGCCAGCGGCCACCCGCCAGGACATCCCGAAGCTCTTCCCTGTCTGACCCGCCATCCCCACGGGAGGCTTCTCGTGATGGCCCTGTCCCCTGCACGGCCCCCTCCGCCTGCTCTTTTGGCCATTTCCATCAGGTCTGTGTGGGTGCACGCGGATGTGTCTGCTCAGAGCGCGCCGGTGTATCGGTGCGGTTGCGGCTTCATGGCTGCGTCAGACTGAGCCGAGCAGAGGGTCCTGCTGCGGCAGGGGAGGGTGCCCAGTGCACTGCTCACACTGCTCGCACTGTTCACTGCTCGCACTGCTTACACTACCCACGCTGCTCACTGCTCGCACTGCTTGCACTGCTCGCACCACTCATGCTGCTCACTGCTCGCACTGCTCATAGTGCTCACTGTACTGCTCACACTATTCACACTGCTCGTGCTGCTCGCTGCTCGCACACTGCTTGCGCTGCTCACACTGCCCACACTGCCCACATTGCTCACACTGCTCACACTACTCACTGCTTGCACTGCTTACGCTACGAGGGAAAAATTTCTCTCGCACTGCTCATGCTGCTCGCTGTACTGCTCACACTATTCACACTGCTCGTGCTGCTCGCTGCTCGCACTGCTCACACTGCCCACACTGCTCGCGTTGCTCACACTGCTCACACTACTCACTGCTTGTACTGCTTATGCTACCCACACTGCTCACTGCTCGCACTGCTCATGGTACTCACTGTACTGCTCACACTATTCACACTGCTCATGCTGCTCATTGCTCACACTGCCCACACTGCTCGCATTGCTCACACTGCTCACACTGCTCACTGCTTGCACTGCTCACACTGCCCACACTGCTCGTGTTGCTCACACTGCTCACACTACTCACTGCTTGCGCTGCTCACACTGCGTACGCTGCTCACGCTCCTCATGCTGCAGCATCATCACGTGGACAGTTGGGCACCAGCAGCAGGTGAAAGCATATTTTTCTCCTGAGCTCGATTTCACTGGTTAAAAATCTGCATAAAAATCAACAAGAATCAGAAAGATGAAGTGGTACCCCAGGTAGACCCCCTCCTCACGGACACACCAGCATCAATGCACGCTGCCTTCACCAGCCCGGCCAGCAGAAATAGATCTTTTAACAAGTCCTCAGGTCAATAAAACTCCATTTATTCTGTGGTGAGGTTCTGGCTCCGAAGCTGAGGGGCCTCCAGGGGCCACATGTCCCCACAGCATCTTCTGGCCAGCCAGGGAGGAGGTGCGAATTGCAGCTGGGGCAATGAACCAAGGAAGAGAAAGGGTCCCTCATGCGGGTGAGAGCTCAGGCCTTTTGGGTTCCAGAGGAGAACAGATGCCAGTTTATATTTCTGCATGGATTTAGGATCATCAAATCATAGAATAGTTTGGGTCGGAAGGGACCTTTAAAGACCATCTGGTCCACCCCCCCTGCCCTGGGCAGGGACACCTCCCACCAGCCCAGGTTGCTCCAAGCTCCGTCCAACCTGGCCTTGAACACCTCCAGGGATGGGGCAGCCACAGCTTCTC
>VUYV01000368.1:474914-539720 GCA_008711295.1 Anarhynchus alexandrinus | reverse complement strand
GGAGCGCCGGGATTGCTGATGAGCCGGGGTCCGCTGGTGACTCACAGTCACTGTCTGTACCTGGCAGTGACTCAGCTCTCGCTTCTCTGCTGTGACACAAGCTGTAATAAAATCCCGGCTTGTTTGTCGAGAGGGTTTTTTTACCCTGCCTCCCACCCCCACCGCAGGGTTAAGGACATCATTTACCAGTCACAACAACAAGGCTACATACACAATTAAAAGCTTATTGGGAGCTTCCTGTCTGCCGGCCGAGGATCTGGAGGCTAAAAGGCCAAAGATTAGAGCGAGGCGTGGTTAAGATGCCATTAATTGAGAGCAAGGCCAGACCCCGCTGAGCCTGGGACGGTGCCTCTGCGCGCAGCGGGGAGGGAAAGCCCCGTTCCTCCCTCCGCAGCTCAGATCTGCAGCAGGGTCTGGCTGAAGAATAAGCGAGGCGCGCCTGGCTGGAGGCAAACCGCTGGATGGTCCCTCAGGTTCTGCAGTGCCGCCTTCGCTGAGCACCACCACCCTCCCAAAAGGGCTCCTGTGGTCTCTTCCAGCTGTTTTCCGGGAGCTCCCGACTCTAAAAGTTGGAATTTCTGCCTTGGGGTTTGGCTTGCTCCTTCCCTCTCCCCAGAGCTCTCTGTCACCTCCTGAGGCACTCTTCAGCCTTTCAAGGACGCGGTCCTCTGGGCCGATGGGCGTGCTGGGCTTTGCTGCTCTCCCTCCCGGACAGCGCTCTGACCTCTTCGGGGGGGGACATCCGTTTTCTCCCTCCACTTTCTCCTTCACAGCTCTCCTCTTCCTCACATCACAGTAAGCTTCCACCTTCCCTACCCACACCTCAGTTTTTCTGATGGTGGATGCTGCGTTCTTGGATGGGATGCTCGCTGGCATCTCAGCCAGGCCCGAGGTCCACGCTGGAGCAGAAGACGTGGCCTTGGAAATACCCGCTTTGGATGCAAAACAAACCCGTGATATTTACTGCGTGCCCACAAAATGCCGTCCTGCTGCTCTTCTGCAGTGCCTGTGGCCGAAAGCGAGTCCTACTCAGAGGATGCAAAGTGTTAATATCCCAGAGAAACTCCTCCAGGGAGTTCCCCAACTCTAAGAAAGTCCCACTGGGGACTACTAAAGGAGAACGGGGTTTTTGGCACTGAACGGTCTCTTCCTGCTAATATTCCCACAGGGGACAGCGTAGATCATTGTACTTAAAAAACAAATGCTACTGATGTACCTCCTAGGAGCTGCAGGAGTAGCCCCAAGCATGCTGCACGTCCCCCAGTGCAGCCGCAGAACAGGAGGATGGCCCCATCCCGAGGGCTTCCCAACCAAATCAACCACCAGGTACAGCCTACGGACAGAGGGAGTGGGAAATGGCGAGGACTCGGTCCTGGGCAGCACGTGCAGCTCAGCAGCAGCCGTCTCCACCTGCGCGTCTCGTAGGCGATGCAAGGCAGGTCAGCGCTGGGAAAAGATCTGAAGAACAATGGGACGGGTTTGTGGCTACGTACAGGGACGTTCTCCAGAAAAACGAGAGTAAAAAGTTCTATAATTGTTTCCGTTAGGGTACGTGTCCCTTGCTAGAAGGCCTTGAATGAGTCTCTGTGTCCAGAAGCACTCCTCAAACAAGAAAGTTCCCGTCACCATGTGCAGTGACACAAAGCTCTGAAGTCCCCGACCATGGGACATGGCGCAGCAGCCCTCCGCCCGACCCAGCTCACACGGGCAGTGCTCGCACCCTTGGGAGTGCTTTTCGGGGAGGGGGGGCTCTGTTCGACTCTCGCCATCGCTCCCCCAAAAGGTCAGCCCAAGGCTTTGTTGGACATGATGTTTGGAAAACAGCCCTTGGATTGATGACATCGCTTTGCCCTGTTTTTATCTCCTGTTTACAGGGCCAAGGCTGTTCATTGCTTCATCCTCCCCTGTCCCTCTTCCACATACTCCCACTTTTGGTGTTTTATTACTCCATTTATAATTAATTTAGCCTACATTTTTTGCTCACGGGGGGGTTGGAGAGTCCAGTCCCTTCTCTTCAGCACTGCTCCCTCTGTAGTTAAGACCCTCTGCCTTAATGCTAAGGTTGATGCACCCTGAGAGGGCGAGCAGAGAGCTGCGTGTCACCACGTTAGCACACCTCAAGGTCCTATCCCTCAGCTGCGCAAGGCGTTGGGGATGCAAAGACTGCGTTTATTGCTGCTGCTGTGCTGTTCCTGCCCGAGCCGCCCGACGCTCACCTCTCCCGGCCGGCTCCCGCAGCGGCGGGCAACGTGGGTACGGTCAGCGACCTCGAGAGGTACCAGCTCCTTAGCGCAGGGTAACTTGATTGTTTGCAATCACCTTCCTGTAGCTTCGGCGAGCTGGATTTGGTGAGGTGCCTCTCCTCATCGGCCTGCCGTCGCGGGCTCTTCACGAGAGCCCTCTTCAGTTCAGATTGCACAATTTCCTTTGGACCTGCTGTGGAGTTGCTCTGCCCATGCACAGTAGACATGTTTTCCCCATGCCCTGCTGGAGCCACTCTTCCGAGATACTCCAGGCATCCAGAAACCCCAGACAAGTGCCCCAACGTACCCGATTCCAACAAATTCCCAACTGGAAAAAGAGCAGATGCCTGAGCAGCTCCGGCCGTACAACCACCCTGCGCAGAGGGATGAGATGATCTGCTGGAGAGGGTCCAGCAAAGGGCTACGAAGATGATTAGGGGATTAGAACATCTCTCATATGAGGAAAGGCTTAGAGACTTGGGTCTCTTTAGTCTAGAGAAAAGAAGATTGAGGGGGTATCTTATTAACGCTTACAAATACTTAAAGTGAGGGTGCCAGGGGGATGGGAGCAGTCTTTTTTCAGTGGTGCCCATTGATAGGACGAGGGGTAATGGGCACAAGCTTGAACATAGGAAGTTCCATCTTAACATGAGGAGGGCCTTCTCTCCTGTGCGGGTGGCAGAGCACTGGCACAGGCTGCCCAGAGAGGTGGGGGAGTCTCCCACTCTGGAGCCATTCCAAACCCGCCTGGACGCCGTCCTGTGCAACCTGTTGTAGGTGACCCTGCTCTGGCGGGGGGGGTGGACTAGATGATCTCCAGAGGTCACTTCCAACCCTGACTATTCTGTGATTCTGTGATTCTGTAAGTTTGGGCCACAGGTACACTTTCTGGTGGCAGTAGGCTGTGTCCCACAGCAACATGGACCTGTTGTTGTTCTGGATCCAATTTGGAAGAAAAGCACTTATTCCAGACTGGCTTTCAAATATGAGGTCCTCCTCTGGACAAGACATACAGACTTGATGTTTGTGTGTATTCTTTTCTTATCCTTCCCCAGTGAGTCGCTCTTTCCAGGTGTGTCTCTGGTGTCTCCTGCCGTGGCTGCCAGCCGCTTCGGGTGGCAAATGCAAGCTGCAGGCTGCACGTGGGTTCAGCCTTCGGTTTGGGGACCCCTTTTGCTATTCTTCTTGCAGTAAATAGGAAAATTCCCTTTCACTGCGGTGGCGCTGTGATGTCTGGACTAAACTCGTTGGATTTCAGTCTGTGTGATGAGGTTTTCACTGGCCAGTCCTAAAAAATGTTTAGCAAAAGGCATTCAGCTTCTGGACATTCTGCTGCTGAAGGCACCTTCCTGCTGCTGTAAAGGTCCTCAAAAAAGGGAGACAACAGAGAGCTACAGACAACAGAAGCGTTGTGGAGACTGCTGTGCTCTGTTGTCTCCTAATGGGTGAGCAGAAGGGAGATCAGTGCAGCTGGAAGGCGTGAAATCTAAAACTGATGGAAACGGTCTCACATCAGCTACGCTGGCTCCATTCCCTGCCCTGTGGTACTGCAGGAGGTAAGATTCAGCAGAAGTCCCCCCAAAATTAAGGCTGACCTTTACGTGGAAGCGGTGCAGTGGTGCTGCAGGACTTGCTCAGCCAACAGCAAGTTTAAAAACTTTCTCATTTCTTCCTGAGTGCAAAATGCCCCAGAAGCCCTCAGCTTCTCACCAGGAGAGGGGGAGACTGCCGGCTGGGGGGACACAGGAGAGCAAGAGGCACGGGGGTAAACCTCCCAAGGGTACCTCCATTGCTCAAAGGCTGAAACTTTTAAATGGGTCTCAAAGTATCAGAAACCACTGGCAGACAGCCTCAGAGACTGCATTTTAGCTCCTGTGCTCGGCGCTGGCGTCTCGTGGCCGGTTTAAGTTGAGAGCTGGCTCGGGAAGCGCTTGTTGGGAGAGCCACCAACACGCTCCATGGCTGAACATGAAGGTGCAAGCGCAGATGGAGCTGGGTGGTCTGGACAGCCGTGACGTTGCCTACACACCTCACCTAACGCGCTCCAGCTGGGTCTGCGCACCGGTGCGGAGCGAAGGTGGCATCCACGGGCACGTCACTGCGCAGAGCCCATGGCAGAAAGCAGGGATGGACGTCGTGCATTCGGCAGCTGCTGAAGTGGGACCTGCCACCACCTCTGTGACTCTCGGGTCACATCCTCTGATATTGCCACAAGCGTTAGACATCTGGGGAGAGGAGCCCCATGGGGCCACACCGACTGGCTCAGCTCCATCCAGCCAAGCAATATCCCTCCCAATCCTGCTCATCCTCCCCAGGTTTACTGTCACCCCAGGAGATGTTGGGAGGACAGCATGAGCCAGCCCAGTTCAGAGCAGCCCTGCAGATGCTCTGCGCTGACCATGCCACAAGCATGGTGGGATTTGATCACGACGGTGAGGCCCATGGCTCCTACTCGTGATCGTGCTCCACCCCAATACGGTCTGGTCCAAAATTGGAGTGTTTATTTTTAATGGCTTTCATAAATCTTAGATCACAAGAAAGGCAGCCCTGAGTGGATTCAGACAGAGCCTTCCTAAAAAATGCCATCCATCATCAGGTCTCCTGTCCTGCCCTGGAATTGTCTTCATATTGTACAAGGCTGGACGTCCATTTTAAGAACTGGTGGTGTGCCATTGCTCTCAGCTCTGGCATTAAGGACTCTCACAGCTCAGAAAACTTTGAATACCAAACTCAAGAAACCAATTTTCACGCTTACTTTCTAACGCCAGATGTGCCAATGTTCAGAAAAGCCAGAGCGAGTTAAGCGAAGGCGATATCGCAAGGGGTCGTGCTGCTTTATAGCTTTCGGTTGTTTCTATTACAGATTGGTCAAGTGACTTGAAAACCCCCATGAGCAGTGACCATGCTGACAATGTTTTCCCTGCAGGTTCCCCTTGGGTTTGGCGACAGGCGCGTGGCAGACCTGGTTTTGTGCGTCCCACCTGCAGGAGAAGGAGAAGCCACGTACCAGAGTGGCTTTGTGGGTTTTCCCCTGGTCGCTGCTCCCACCTTGGCCTCCCCATGACATAAATATCCAACTATCAAAACCCAAAAGACATAAAAATGCAGTAGCGTTGATTTAGAAATGCCAGTCGGGTCCTCTTAGGTTTATGCCACGGGTGCTTCATTCCTCTGGTCTTTTCTAAGGTCGCTACATCCCCGTGGGACTACAAGTGCCACCATGCACTGTAGCTCGTGCGAAACATCAGGGCAGATACAGTCCCACCAGACAGCCCTGTGCTCCAGGAGAGGACGGACACATGGGTGGCAGTGATGTGCTGCGGTACTGCTGTGGAATTTCCAATTATTTGTATTTGTTCACCTACTATACCCCCATTTTTTTGGTCAAACTGAAAATCTCAATGTAAAGATTTGGCAAGCTTGAGCATTTTTTTTAACGCTGAAAAGTCAACACTTTGAGTGCAGAAGAATTTCTTGTCCCCTTTATCCCAGCAGGATCCCAGCTCCTAGGTGGGGCAGGCTGTGGACTAACCCAGTTTGGGCTTGATTCAGGGAATCGCTTAAGAACGTGTAAAACCCTCAACAGCTTCGGATCCATTCTTAGCTCTGGCAAAGCATTTCAGCATATGGTCTTGAACACACGCTTAAAATAAATCCCACAGAAGTGCTTTACCAAGCCGGGGCACCACCATGAGCCACTGCCTACAACCTGCAAGTTACACAAATTCAGCCTTTATGGGGCACTTTTTAAGGTCCAGCATGAAAAGAAAAAAAGAAGAAAGAAAGCTAATCAAGAGTTAAAACAGGCAGCAAAAAGGGACCCCCATGGCAATAGCAGGAGCCACGGTACCGTTAACTGAGATGAGTTTTGCTGGGCTCTGGCATGGCTTATGCTTTTCTTCCTCGAAAGTTCCCGCCGGGTGCCCTGTGATGAAAAATCAGAGCAAACATCTCAATCGGTGAGTGCCCCGTGCGAAACCTAATCACCGGGCAGGGTTTCTGCTGGGCAGCTCCTCGAGAACACGTCCTCGGGATGGAGGCGTCTGAGTAAAACATTGACCTTGCTGTGATCGGAACAAGGAAATGCTGAAGTCCTGAAAATGCCGTTGCAGAGAGACCCAGTGCCAGAAGCCGCGGCAGTTTTGCTTCGCAGGGGTGCTGGGGGTAGGAAGCGGTGAGGACGGCGTGGCTCCGCGGGGCTGGTGGAGGCACCGCGGAGCATCGCTGGTGGACAGCATCCACCAAGAGATGCCTTTAAAGCCTCTGTGATGGCACAACAGAAAAGAGCAAACTCACTCCCAGGTTTCATATTATTTTTTGAGTTTCTAAGTGGAACGTTGCAAAACGGAGACTTTAAAAAAAATTAAGTATAGTGTGAGAAGTACTTTTAAAGGAGTAGTTTAAAGGAGTACTTATGAAGAAGTATTTTAAAAGAAGTGTCGCTGCCTTGATCTTATTCAATGGGAGGAAAATAGCTCGGTGAGAAACGCGGGTGAGCGCTCTACAGCCCTGGCAGCGTTAGCAAACACCACTTCAGCTCAAACAAAACCTCACTGCTCGTCTCTCCTGGTTTTTTTTCAGCTATCATTATTTTTCCTGACTCCCCGGTTATTATCTCCTCTCAGACGCCTGAAAACAACCTGTGTTTCCCACCAGCCGCGGCGCTGCCTCCTGCGAGACCGGCTTTCGCCGTCCTTTCTCCTGCCGCTCTCATGGAGGACCACCCTTGTTCCTTTACAGTCCTACCGAGGAGCAGCTTTTCCAGAGGGATGCTCGCAGCAGCAAGCCCTAGAAAAAAACCTATAACTTGCTAAGAGGTGCTACAAAATTTCCTGAAACACCCTCATTGCTGACTTTAACTGTCTCCAAGTTGGCTGCCGTTAAATAGCTTGGAGTTTGCTTGGGTTTTTAACATACTTTGGAGCGTGCTTGATGCTGTTCTGACTTGGTGGGCATAGGTCAAATTTTTGAGCTAATGTACAGTTCTTTTAAATATGAAAGTGAGATTTTACCCTGTACTCGTAGCTCGGAGCATGGGAAGAGCTCTCTGTAAGCGCAACGGGATGGAGAGGCACCGCGGCCGCCCACGCCTCTAATGGAAACCGATTTTATTCCAGCAGAAAGCCATAACGATGTAATGGTCTCTGGCATTTCACCTTGATAATGTCATGGTATTTATAGCCTTTTTAATACATTTCATGACATAATGCTGGTTTGTACCTGGTTTTCACAAGATCAGTGATAGAGGGTGATAACCTTTTATAATTTTCTTCCACCTCCCCAAGCTGCGTGTGCACGGATTTAGGAAAGATGTGTTTTGCGATTTTGGAAAGATGTGTTTTGGATTTAGGAAAGATGTGGGAAGCGCAGCCGGAGCGTGGCACGGGGCGGCCGTCGTCATCACAAGGAGCAGAGGGCGGTGGGGAGCACCCGGGTTTCTCGTCCTGCTGCATCTCAGCTGTCCCATATCGGTGCATCTTCTTCCTCCCGCCACGTACGAGCACGCTTGCGGGGGCTTCCTCCCGCTGGGCACCAGCATCTTTTCATTTTGAGTAAAAAGACAGCAGAATTGCATCTTAAAATTAGAAATTGGCAGCCCACAGGTGGTTTCGCTGCATCCTGGATGTCCGAAGCGCTGTGTTTTCCAGTCTCCCTTGGTGGCTCAATCTGCACATAGCACAGTCTGTACGTATTTGTTAGATGGGCTTTAATGTAATCGCTAATTGTCGGGATTAGCAGCCGTGGGTAGCTTCTCCCGGGTCTCAAAGGGATATCAGGGCAAGGTGGGTGACTGACACACAACCCGCAAAATGGGAAAAAAAAAAAGGGAACATGGGCAGAAAGAACATGGGAGAGTTTATAAAAGGTGATGGAGCCCATGGGTCTCACTCTTGGGATGAAAATAGGGGGTTTTATAATGCTCCGTGGGGGAGCCCGTGTCTCGCCTGCGTGCCCAGCATCCCACCGCTCCCTTCCCAGCGATCCCACAGGGCTCCGCAGCGATGCCCCGTCCCGCTCCGGCAGCGGGATCCCAGCCCAGCGGAAGGAGCCACCTGTCCCCGGCGAGTCCCCGCTGCGGCGCGTGACGCCGGACGCTCCTGCCCATCTGCTCCTGCTGCGCCGGCGCCTCGCCGCATCGGGGTGGCGGGTGGGATGGTGGGGGCTGTCATCGCCTCCCTTTGCACGGAAGGAAGATGAGGTTTGTCCCTGCTGCCTACGAGCCGGTGGGCTCTGGCCGGGCAACGCTGTGGGATGCCGCCGAGCACGGCAAGCCCGCTGCCCGTCCTCCCTGCCTGATGCCATCCCTGGCTCCGGCGCGGGCCGGCTTCCCGTGCGCCCCAGGCGGTTCAGCACCGGGCCAAACACATTCACGTCCACCACCTGCACGGACGGGCACGCTGTCTGCGGGCTGAACTTGGCCTCCCTCCTCCTGTACAGGCACCGGCTGCTCAACGCCGGCAAATACCAGGAGGAAAATGTGACCAAATCACTGAGTTTCTGTACCTCAGTTCCCTCCTGCCAGCGCAATGAAATACCCCCCTGTTTCCTTTGCAGCACGAGCGTCTCCAGGCAGGGCTTGCAAAAAGGGTGCCTGACCACGGGTGAGCCTCCAGGCACCACTCCAATAACCTTTCTGCCGGCAAAGACGTTGATAATGGGGTTTTTTTCAGCCTTGTGGTGAAACCCACGCTGTTTTTAACCCCAATTTGCGGCACATGGCCCCTGGTGTCACTGGAGGTTTGCTCCTGGGGGCTGACAGAACATACCACACGGTGTGACGATGCTTTGCAAGAAGGATAAGCCCTTCATTTAAGATGTGCTCCGATGTCATGGTGACAAACAAGGTTAATAAACTGCGGGCTGATACAGGAGATATCTTCGAGCTGGCCGCACAGCTGGCCTCTTCCAGCTCTCCGGAGCGGTCTCGGAGCTCAGCTTGCATATGGTGATGCAGGGAGAAACCTACCTTCCCCCAGCACTGCTCCCGGGAGGGATCAGCACTGGTTGAGAAACTTCCACGGTAACATATGGGAGCCTGGGGACAGTTTTGAATCATGGCATTTTGAACCTGAACCAGGGGAGCGGGGCGATGCTGGAACATCTGCTGGGGCAGGGCGATACCCGAAGCGCGTAGGAAACGGCGCGGTGGTGGCCCGCAGGGGACCCACAGCTGGCTCCAGCCTTCCCATCGCAGCAGCTTCACCCGATGGATGGAAAAGGGAAAGGCCAAGTGCTCAGAGTCCCATCAAATGATCCAAAGGGGGGAAAAAAGAGATGGAAAAGGGCTTTCCCATCAAAGCACGGTGGTTACACTGCTACAAGGCAGAGGCACACAGCAAATCACCGTATTGTGTCGGAGACCGTGACCGCTCTGACGGGGCTGCCACTGCTCCAGGTCGGACCTAACGCACAGAAAAAGCGGTCTGGGATGACGATGAGATCTGGGTGGGATCTCAGGAGATCATCCAGCCCCGCAGACATCTCCAACGCTCCATCGCCTCCCCCAGCATCCTACTGAGGTGTCTCACGCCCTTGGTGGGGGCTGCCCTGGGGGCAGCAGGAGGTGCCGGGGAGAAACGGAACCCGAGATGCTCACGGTTTGCCAAAAAATAGGAGAATAAACAACAAACCCAGGCACGAAGCGCCTGGAAAGCTCTTCGGTGGGTAAAGAGGAGGGGCAGCTGCCAGCCGTCCCCTGCCAGCTGGGCCGGGACCAAGAGGGCTGCGAGCAACCCCTTCCCTGCCGGCACTCACCGCCGCGCCGGGCAGCCGTGGGCATGGCGGGCGAGACCACCGCCTGGTGCCCTGGAGATGGCGTCTGCCACCAAAGGGACACCGAAGCAGAGAGATGAAGGACACCGGTGTGACCAGACCCCGTGTGCTTTCTCAGATGTCCTTCCCCAGCGCGGGTGCACCGGAGCGAAGAGCGGCCTCTCCCCCAGCCTTGCGCTGAAAGCAGGTTGTGAGGAGCAGAAGGTGGCACGCAGGAGCGGACTCTGCGCTGAGGAACCGGCTTGATCTGATGGCAATGCCCCCTCGGGTTGGTCTTTGCATGCGGTGAGAGTCCCACCTCCCTCCCCACCTCTGGTCGGGAGCACTGGGCTGGGCCTCGCCGGGGGAGGACGGGGGCTGAGACGTTTGTTTTGGACAACTTCTGATCAGTGAAAGGAGAGGAAGGGCTCACAGCTTCAGGTCTGGGCAAACTTTGCAGCAGGTTTGGCCTTTGAACGCCACCAGCGGCTTTGCTGCCGTGAGCTCCCCCATATCTTTGCAATGCTTTTTACAGTATGAGATCTCCAACATCCTTCTGAACCTCATAGTCCTTTATCCATGTAAAAACCATGGGGGAAGGTGGTCTAAACCCAAACGAGGGCTCAAGCAAGCAGTGGCGAGAGGAGCTGAACCAGCCCTTGAAGGCGAGTGGTGGCCTCCCCCCGGCACTCCCCGCTCGCATCACCCCAAACCACAGCAAAATACTCTGTAATTGTCCATTTGGGGCTTCCAAAACTGAGGTTGGAGCAGCCCCCCCTGGGGCGGGGGATGCTGGGTTAGATGTTCTAGCGGTAATTTTCATGTTTCCAAAAGTCTGCTCCCGATGGCGACTCGGCGCCTGGCATTCAGCGCCTTCTCCTCGCCCTGGGCAGACTGAGCTTTCCACGCACAGCCACGGAAAAAACCTGTTAAAATTTCCATTCGCGTCCCTGGAAAAAAAAACAACCCAACAACAAAACAAACAACAAAGAAAAAAAACCTGTAAGGAGAGTAAATAAATTAGTTTATTAGCCACGAATTCAGCCCAGCTGTCTAGGAGTTACTCATTATTTTGCTGGCAGCTTTGGACGGGAGCCAGGTCGCCGCGCTTGGCCGTTCCCGCACCTCCCGGCGCACGTGGACTTGTTTGTGAAGTGCAGGGAACGGTGCCGGGCGCCGTTTCGCCGCGGTGGTTTTCGGCAGGGGCGAACGTCGCAGGCTGTGCGGGCTTCGCTGCGCCTGGCTGGGACGAGGAGACCTGCGCTGGCGCGTCCGGACCTGCGCGGGACCTCTGCTTCTGGCCGGGAGAGCATCTTCGCTTCTCCTACCCGGGAATTTCCCGGCCCAGCTGACACCTGGGGAAGCAGCAAAAATAAATGTGTTTTTAAATCTGTATGGGCTTGTTTAGGAAGCTGGAACATGTGCTTTTTTTTTAGGGTGCCCAGGTGCAGCACAGACGGGCAAGGGTCGCCTCTTCCTCCGGCCGCAGCGGGTCCGCGGCACCTCCACTCGCCGGGAGAGGCGGCAGCACCGCCGGCAGCGGGGACACAGCGCATCCCCGGCCGACGGCGCGTGTGCGCACCCCTGGTCCCAGCCTGAAGCCGCGTCCCCTCGTCCGGGCGCCGGCTGGCCGTGTCCTTCCCTGCCCCACCAGCCGTGCCGGGGGGAGAGCGGAGCGGGCAGAGCCGCAGGTCCCACTCCCCGCGGGGAAGGCCAATGGACATTTTAACACCCAAACGTCCCGTGGAGGCAGGGGATGTCCCCCAGCGCAGGGGGGACCACCCGGACTCCGTGTCAGGCTCAGCTCCGCCGCCGGCCGCCTCGCCGGCACGGTGATGTTGTGACGGCTTGGATCCTCCATCAGATGTGCTGAGGTCCTGCGGCAGCCCGGAAAAATGGTCCCTCTCCCACTGTCCCTCCATCACCGCACCCCTGAAGGGCTCGAGACTTCAGAGTCTGCAAAACGGAGTGGGAAATAGGAATTCCCACCGTCCCAGTTGAGAACTGGGGACTGCGTACCCGGGGGAGACCGGAGCCCAGAGCCCGGGGGGTTCCACCTCCATCCTGCGCAGCTGAACGCAGGCAGCAGGCGCCGACCCACGTGTCAGCTAAGATAGGAAACTAATGTCAGGTTTATTTTAAGGATGCATATTTTTATTTTTGTTTCCCCTTTGTAAGTGTTCCCAGCCTGGTAGGAACGATTTTTAACCCTTCGCTTTGAGACAACAAACCCGCGCTTCGCCTTTTTAGGCCTTTTTTAGCATTGAAAGGGGGTTTGGGTGGATCTGGCAGAAACAGGGACGTCGCTGTCACAAAGGCTGAACGCATTAACGCGGATGAATTGTTGTTACGGAGAAAGCCCTGGGGAGGCTGTCACTGGAGGCAAGTGTAGGGTCCTTAGAATGAGGGAATATCCCCATTACACTGGAAGAGCAGCTTCTGGCGGGGGGTGTTGGTGCGATGCGAGGGGCGGGTTGTATTGAGGGATGACTTTGGGAAGCAGGCGTCTTGCCACAGCCTTGGAACCGTCTTTCCTCCCCAAATACAGGGGAGGGGGGGGTGGTCTCTGCCAGGGGGCAAGACTCCAGCAAGCAGCGCTGCCTGGGGGCGGCACGGTGCCCGCAGGGGTGGGAAGCAAAGCAGACACTGACCGGTGTTCGAGTGAGATTTTATTGATTTTTGATTCTGTTTGCCTAGAAAAGGTAAAGAGTGTCTCTCAGCCCCACATTGCAATAAGACAGATGCGGCGCTGCCTTCCCGGGGCGCTTCCCCCGCTCCCAGGGACAGACGGATCCGGCAGCTGCGCACCGAAGGCTCCCGCTCCGACTCCTCGGCCGCTGGGTTTGGGCAACACGGCGTGTGACCGAGCCACCGTCCCCCGCCAGCGGCGTGCGGGCAGGAGAGACGGCCTTCCGCTCTGCCCTGAGCACCCAGGGCTGAGGCACCCGGAGCGGAGCGTGACTTTGGGCACCGCACCCCACAAAACAGCATCATGGGGAGCCCGGGTGGGATGTAGGGGTGGAATGTGTGGGTGGGATGCCCAGGTGGGATGCTCAGGTGGGATACCTGGGTGGGATGGCCAGGTGGGATGCTCGGGTGGGATGCTTGGGTGGAATATATGGGNGGAGGCGAAAGGGGGAGGTTTGGGTGGGATGTATGGGGGGGATGCTCAGGTGGGATGCCCAGGTGGGATGTATGGGTGGGATGCTCAGGTGGGATGCCTGAGTGGGATGCCCAGGTGGGATATATGAGTGGGATGCTCAGGTGGGATGCCTGGGTGGGATGCATGGTGGAGCGTGACTTCGGGCACTGCATCCCACGAGACAGCATCACGGGGAGCCCGGGTGGGATGTATGGGTGGGATGCCCAGGTGGGATGCCTGGGTAGGATATATGGGTGGGATGTATGGGTGGGATGCCCAGGTGGAGTGCCCTCCAGAGCCTCCCCAGCTTGCACAGGGAAGGGAACGGCCATGGCCAGGAAGCTCCCACGCATCTGCAACGCCACCAGCGGGGAGGAGGAGGGTGAGATGGTGGTGTTGTCTGCCAGCAAACGAAGAGCCATCAGCTCCATCCTGCATGCTGCCCGAAGAAGAGCAACACAGGGTGGTGCCAGCAGGGCGGCAAATTTTGGACCCCTGGGTGCTCTGTGAGTGAGGACTGACCATGTGAGTGGGTCCTTTTATCTTCTTCCTCCAGTTCCTTTGCTGAACAGGGCGTAACTTTCCCGGCCATCTATTCCTGCAGCCAAAAAAATAACTCGGTGCTCTTTAAGGAGATGAATTTCTCCAGGACTTGCCCTTCAACCAGCGCGTGCAGCAGCCACAGTCCCGCGGGGGAACTCGCCAGAGTCCATCCACAAAAATAAAACCATTGCCGACAGCAGGAGGGATTTTGTGTGTGTGCGTCTTACCACAGAAATCAAATCCAATAAAGGTTTTAACTGAAACAAAACAAAATATCAGTCTGCACAGGGCTTTTTAGCGCAAGACTGGGCTGGATGGGAACTCCGGCTCATCGGGGTTCTCTCCAGGATGGGATTCACCTCGTTGGGTAAGCGCTGCCCTACCGAGAGCCGCCCCGAGCACGCTTTTGGGGAGCAGAAGGAGAGAGGCAGTTCGGCACTGGGGAACCAGATTTCAAGATCAAAAAAAAGAGATTTCAAGATCAAAAAAAGAGATTTCAAGATCAAAAATAAAAAAAGAGATTTCAAGATCAAAAATAAAAAAAAGATATAACGGGACCCGACGCCAGCGAGTTCGGGCCGGCTGGCGAGGCTCTCCTTGGGCGCGCTCGAGCAGCCTGTCCCTGCGCCCCACGCAGACGGGGCTTGCTTCGCAGCGCAGGGGGATGAGGGCTGAGCGCTTTTTAAAGGGAGCTGAATTTGGGCAGGGTTAGGAGCGGTGGGGACAAGCGAGGCGAGAGCAGAGGAATTTGCAGGCAGCCACAAACCTGTTGGCTGAAATACTCGTAGCAAGAAGAGGGAAATGAAAAATCAGATGTAATAATAATAATAATAATAATAGTAGTAGTAATAATAGTAGTAATAATAATAGTAGTAATAATAATTATAGTAATAATAATAATAGTAATAATAATAATAAAAATAAGCCAGCCCCTCAAACTCTCAGTAAGTGAGTGCTTTGCTGAGCATCTCCCACGACACACGCTGCTGAGCCCCAAGGTTTGGAAACCACTGGTTTGCTTACCCCGAGATGGGCCGAAACCATGAATTTTCGAAACACAACCCCCCCCAAAGCAACGATCGGGCTTCCGAAGAACAGCCCGGGCTCTTCGCCTGCTAAACTCATCACCCGCTGCGGCGCTGGGCTGGCCCCCGTAACACCGCCCTCTCCTCACTGGGAGCAAAACTTCGGTCGGAGCTGGGGCTGGAAGTGTCTCCGAACCTCCCAAACTCCGTGAGCATTTGAACCAGACTTTGTAGGATCGGGACCCCCAAGTCCCAGTATCCCAGTAGCCCGGGCATGGTGGCTCCAGGCCACGCGCGCTGTGGCGAGCGGCAGCTCCCGGGGCTTTCTCCTGCCTGACGGAGAATTTAATTACGAGGGCAGAGGGTGGCAATGTGGCATGGCACGCTCGGGAGGGTGCCGGGCTCCCAGCTCCCGCACCCCCGCGTGCGGCGTTTTTGGCCTCGCTCGCTTTCCTCTGCTGCGCACGGAGAGCCTCCGGCTGCGGCGCGGCCGGGAGCGTGGCTGCTCGCTGTAGCTCTTGGCACGGCCGCCTGTCGTGCAGGAGCCCGGAGCCGGTTTCGGGAGGCCCCTCCGTGCGCGGGGCCGGCCCGGGGCAGGGGAGCAGCCCCGCAGCAGAGGTACCGCTCCGAGAGCCTCCGGAGAGGGATTCTCCCCCCCCCATGCCAACACCTCTCGCTTATTTTTTAGGGGAAAGCGCTCAAAGCTAAATTCAAAGAATGGGAGCAGGCACTTGGTTTCCAAAAAAAAAAAAAAATGGTAAAAATGTATTTGCTCCTTTTTAATGCAACTCCAGCTCCTTCTCCAGCCACAGAATTGCTTTCAGATTCCCACAGCTGCGGGACGCCGCTGCGAGCTCACAGCGGGAGCCCCTCCGCCCTGGGTATGCCAGGCAGACGGACCCCCCCCGCAGTGGGGACCTGTCCCCCGGGACACCTTCAGGCTGTCTCACCCGCACGCTGACTGAAGGAACCCACTTTCCTCCTCCGCTTGTCACGCCGCACCGCGCTGCGCCGCCAACGACGAACCCCCAACGGCCGCAGCCCGCGGGGTCACCCAGCCTGAGCCCCCCTTCCACTCCCCGCGGTGCCGAGGTCCGCCACCCCCTCGCTGCGCTCAGCTCCCGACCTCCCCTTGTCACCCGTGCTGTCCCCAGGGGCTCTCGTGCCAAGCCAGCCACACCGGCCCGTTGGCTGCCTCCTGCCTGCCCTCCCCTGCCTGCGCCCCTGCCCCCAGCCCGCCCCGCGTCTCTCCGCACCCAGCGAGTTTCTTTGGAAACTCCTTGTGTCCTGAGCCGCAAAAGTCCTCTCGCAACAGGGAAAAACCACGAGAGGACAGAAGTGACACCGGTTTCTTCCGAGCTGGCGTTGCCGGGCTGTCTCGGCGTCCCCCGCTACTGAGCACCGGCTGCGGGGTGGTGCACGGTGGGGACGGGCAGCGGGGCCGCGCACGGTGACGCGCTCCTTGGGCCACTCTCCGGGCTCCTTCCGTGCCGGTCCCGGGCAGGCGGGTGGGACGGAGCCCCCCGTGTGGCCGGGGGCTGCCCCCAGCCCGTGGCGGGAGCGGCGATGGCCGGGCGCTGGGGGCGGCGTGGCTCGGCGGGGGGGACGATGACGACAAAGCTGACCTCGGGCAGGGTCCGGACCTTCCTCGGGTGCGACAAAGCCGGTGCTGTCACCCCCTGACCGTGGGGCACCGGGCGGAGGGGGTGTGTAAGCAGGGGGCTCCGGGTGGAGCTGAGCCTCTGTCCCCAGCCCGGGTCATAGGGCTCCCTGCTCTAAGGGGACGGGCTCCTGGCGCTGCCTCTTCCGCTGCCTCTCCCGCTTGGCCCGCCAGCACACGTAGGCGGCCACCAGCAGGCCCACCCCGAAGACCAAGGTGGCCACCGAGACCACCTTAGCGATGTCCATTTGCGGGCCATTGATGGTGAAGGTGATGCACGTCGCTGCTACGCCGATGACCACGGAGACGATGCCGAAGGGGAAGATGCAGCGGTACCAGGATTTCTCAGTCCCGCCCGTGGCCAGGGCCAGCTTGTTGAGCGTAGCCGTGGAGTCGGTGGCCGTGGCTAGCGGCAGCCCTGGTTTGCCTCCCTGCAGGCAAGTGAGTGAGTTGGACTTGCAGCCCATCATGTTGGCGAGAAATCCAAAGAACGACCAGCGCAAAGCGCGGGCGGGTTGGACGCAGGTCACCGTCCCGCTGCCGTGCCGGTGATGGAGGGAAGAGCCCGGATCCTACATGGTCGGCTTTGTCCGGTGGCTCGGGGTGCCTCGGCGCAGACGGGCCAGGATCTCGCTGCCGCTGCTCTCGCTCCCAGCTTTGGCTCCCGGCTCTTTTGCTGCCAGACGGGGCGAGGATTGGAGCGAGGATTGGCGGTGGCTGCGGTGAGCTCATGCCGGTGGGAGGACCGGCTCGGCCTCGCTGCCTGTTAACTGTTTCGCGCTCTGGGCGGGCAGCTGCCTGCAGCCCAGCTGGGATCGCTCCCGGGACGTGTTTTCGCAGTTTGCATCTGCTTTCGCCAGCCCGGTCACTGGCCGAGCGGCGCTGGGGCAGGGGAGCTGCCTGCCTGCCCCCCCCCGAGACCCCTCGGGCGATGCTGCTGCAGAGCCCACTTCAGACGGCCCCACAGGCAGCGAAACCCCGAAGGAACGGGCAGCGGGACTGCCAGCCTCTCCGCAGCACCAATGCCATCGCCTCCTTCCAAGCTGCTCTTTCTCCCCGTGTCGCCCTCTCCGTGTCGCTTTGTCCCCTGGCACAGGGCTTAGTGGGAGCCCGCGGACTGGGGATGCTGGTTGGACTGGGGATGCTGGTTGGATTGGAGAAGGCTTGAGGCTGACACTCGCTGGGGTGGTGGGATGCTGCTGGGGGTGGCACTGGGAGGGACGTGGGGTGACCAGCCAGGGGACCAGGAAGGAAAGGGGCTGGAACCAGCGCCGTACCCGCCACGGCCCCCTGGGTACAGCACTCCCTGCAGTGCCCAAATCTCGAATATCAAGGTTAATTCTTTTTAAACAGCAATATTAGGCACAGGTAGGGGATGTTGGCGCCGCAGCCTGCTCCAGCACGGGATCACACACTTGCAACAGCAGCCGCAGCCCGTGGCAAAGCGCAGCAGAGCCCGGCGATGCCGCCCGGGGCTCCTGGGCAGGGATGGAGACACAAACAGCCCGGAGAGGGTTGAGCACAAAAGCCTCCTGCCCAGCTCTGACCGCCAGCAGAGACTTATTTTTGTGGGCAAAACCTCTTTGTGCCACCTTTCGCCTGAATGGATCAGGGAGACACCGAGAGTGCAGCTGGCACAAACCGTTCCCATCTCCACTCGCTTCTCCTGCACTGTTGTCGTTTTGTTGGGTTTTTTTTAATTGGTTTTCCTGAAGGAGAGAGGAAAGGAATGAGCTATCGCAGCAAACGTAGGAGACCTGGAACCTTTCCCAGGTCAGAGCCTCCCCCGAGCTGATGGGGCCCAGCTGCCTTTCGGCATCAACTGAGAGGAAGCCAAAAATAAGGGAGAAAATCCACATTGTGGCGAGAACTGAGCTGTGCAGCGCAAGGGCGGCTCCGCAGGAAGGTGAGATGATGGAGAAGCAGAGGAGCTGCTGGGACTGGCTGGGGAAGGGGGAGGTTTGGGCAGTAGTCTGGACATAGGACATGTTATCCTTCCTTTTTCTTTTTTGCCTATGCCATCCCTGGGAAATCATCCCACAGCGGTGGAGGATAAAGCTGGTTTGAATCAGCCTTTGCCCCCCTCCGAGCTCGGTCTGGAAAGCTGCGCGAGACCTGTTAGCAGGGAAAGGGAGGTGGCTGGGGCCGCGAGAGCCCTGGGGTCTCTCCTTGCCTCTACTTTTTAAATAACATCCATAAATAACAAAAGCAGAAGTTGGTCAGGTACCAGATGAATTCCTGAATTTCCAGGAGGCTTTTGTGCTCCGCAGGGCAGCGGGGACCCGAGCACAGAGGCTGGGACTGCGCAAATAAACAGCACCGGGAAAATAAGGACAGAGGAGCCAGATGTGCAGCACACGGCGCTCTGCAAACTGCAAAGTTTTGTTATTTATTCTCCTGCTGGCTCGTTAGAGGGAAGAAGAGCAGCACAACCCCCCAGTCGCTGCCCTTTGAACCTGCTGAAGGCTGATTCTGCCCCTTACAGGCTTCCTCTGTGGTTTCGCGAAGCTTCGTCAAACTTGAAACCCTTCAGGCTTAAAATCTTCTGCGCTGAGCCTTTACCCCGAGCTGAACCCTCGGAGAAAATTCCAGCTACAATAGTTCTGCTGCTGCTGCGGAGAGGTGGGCCAGAAGAAAACACCCCAGTGACAAGCTTGGCGATGGGCCACTTCCCAAACCGCTTCTCAAGAGACGGGTGATGTGATGACACCCCTAAATACAGCTCTAGTCCTCCCCTCGCCCCCCTGAGAGGATGCCGCTGCCAACTCAGCCTGCCCGAGCTGGTCCTACCCCCCCCAGCATCCCCCCGCCTCCACTCACGGGGGTGGGAAGGGCTCTCGGCTTCCGTCGAAACACGGCAGCGGTAGTGGCCTGAGCTGTACACAGTTTTGAAGTGGTGCTGAAGAGCAGTGATTGGCCTTGGAAAAGCAGGAGGTGACAAAAACAAGCTGCAACCGGGTAGGAAAACACGACGTTTTAATACATCTCAAGTTCTGATCTGTGACAAATTTGAATATTTGACTTAGCAACACCGCCGTGATCCCGCTGTAGCAACCCTGTGTGCTCCCACATTGGTACAAACCACTGCGCCCGCTGCTGCGTTAACAGCTGCTGCACATTATACAGAAGTAAAACATTTATATGTACACAATACACACATACATGTGTGTATCCATATATCCACCGAGACATAGCTCACCCCATAGCGTTTCCAAAGAAGCCGCGGGCAGCACTGCCTGCCTGTCTGACTGAGGACCCTCTAAATCTCCAGCGATGGTTTAAAAGAAATTAGTTCTTTACTGAAGCAGCAGACGGCAGAGGTGGGACATGGGCGCACCACGGAGCCACGCTGGACCTCGGCAGGACCAGGACAGCCCTGCGCAGAGCTCAGGTTGGGATGGAGTCACGTCCAGGAAACTTCTCGTACTCCCATGTAGGAAGCAGCAGGGACAAACTTGCCCTTCTCCATTCAAAAAAGCCAAATTTGGGCAAATCACTGATTTTGCAGTATGTTTCTATAGAACCCACAAGCATGCGAAAGGGGAGAGGCTTCAGGTTGGGCTGCATGGTGTGAGCACATTTTTTTGGGGGGGGACACTGAATTTCCCCACCTGGATGGGGGTGACGGGCTCCTCCGCCTGGACCCACAGCTCCTTCCCTCCACGCTCCTTCTCCTGCGACTAACGTTAAGGGTGTAATTTTCCTAGCAGAAAGAGAGACTCGCGTGTGTCCTCCTCCCTCTTCCCACAGGAGGAGAGAAAAGCGCAGCTGGGACTGGATGAGTCACGTTGCAGGAGCTTGAGATGGATGACACCCCCCTACACACACACACACTCACACAAACCCCCCCAAGGACTGTGCCGACCCATCCGGGCGATGGATGGGGCAGTGGGAGCTTTCCCAGCAGCCGGGATGCTGCCCCGAGCCGGGCTGTGGTGCCCTCGGATAGGGCAAAGGCTCCGGAATCCCGCTCTCAGGACTGTAGCAAAGAACTGCGGGAAGGAAAGAAAAACAACCTGGAAACAGGAATTTCTGTTTAAGAGGAAGAGGAAAAAGAGCAGAGAGGGTTAATGGCTTTGGTGGGCTATGGAAAGCTTGTGTTTTGAGCAAGAAATCCAGAGTCCTCGGAGGGAAACAGAGTTGAAGGGAGAAAGGATGAGGAAGCCAGGATCCCTCTAAACCAGATTAATTACTCCGTTTTTGAAGTAAGAAAGCTCAAAGCCAAATCTGCCGCTGGCCACCACCAGGGAAGCTCTGGAGGAGCAAGGCGCGGGGGTGAGCTGTGTCCTCTGGCACTCAGCACCCAGTGCTCGGGCAGGAGGAAGGAGTTTTACGGTGGGGGTCATAATTACATGGGTAACCAGAGACCCAAAATAATCTGGAGACCCCACGGAAGTGCTAAAAATAAAGACCGCCAGGATGCGGAGACACCCACAACCCGCTTGCTCTGCTTACGGCTTCCCCACACATAGCCCATCACCTCCGCAGGCGCTAGGCTGCTCCGTACGGGTCCTGCCGCGCTCCGGCTGCCCTACGCCTACGTCCCAGAGCTAAAGTGACACTGCAGAAGAAAGCGTTTGGAGATGAAAGAATTACACCTTATTTTTTCCCACAAATTAGATGGTAATATGCCTGGAAACAAGAATAAAAACCAACATATCTTAGGGCAAATAACACCTTTGGGCAAAGATAATCAAAGATAATCTCTGTTATACAATTCACATATATCCCTGCAGCAGTCAAAGAAATAATACTCGCGCGTGCCCACCTCCTTTCTCATTTTCGGGACGCGCAGGTCAATATCCTGAGGTCTGAGCTGCAGCAATCCAGCGAATGGCAGCCCTGAAGGCCACAAGAAGCGTGCTCTGAACAAGTGACCCTCACTCTTCTTAAAACTAAACACCAACAGACCACACGCATTGACTTATCACACAGAGCAGCTGTAAAAAAATAAGCCCCCCAGTAGTTTGTAAGAACTAAGACAACCCCACAAGGCTTTTTTTTTTTTCCTGTGCCTCTGTGAGAAAATGAGTAATTCTGCCTTTATTTGGCTGATATGGTGCAGCTCACGCGAGGGCCACGCACCAGATTAAGACTAGGGCAAGAAATACCAAAGAACTATTTATTGCACAACTATTCCCCCCACGATGAACAAACTTTGACTGCAACGAGGAGTTGCGGTGAAACGAGAGCAGGTGGATATGGCATCAACCACCACGTGGCCCAAAACGCAGCCGCAACCCCAGACTGCGGCTTTTTCCGAGCTCTCCACTGCAACTCCAATAGTTTTAATGTAGCCATTAAATATACCCATCAAATATACCCATTCCACAGCCTGACAAAAGCCACCTAAATATAGAGGGGCGGCTCTGAAGTGCTACGAGGCTGCAAACTTGGAGGGAGAGAGGAAGGAATTACATGGGAGAGGAAACAGTGACACCTGCACCACCGTTCAGCGCTCGCCACGGCACCGTGGCTGCAGCCGGCCGCGGAGACAACCCCGGCAGAGACAGCGTTAAGTTTTGAGCGGCTCCATTAATTTGAAGATAAAGAGCAGGGAAGCAACTCCTCCCGCAGCAGGGAAGCTTCATCAAGGAAGCACAGGAGGTCTCTCAGAGTCCATTTTAAGTTGCTGCGTGCCATGTAAATCTGGAAAATAGGCAGCAAAATAAATCAGGAGGCACAATCTTGGATTCTGGTGACCCAAGAAGTATTTTCCAGGTCTATGATTCAGCAAAAGGGGGGGAAAGAAATAAATAAATAAAGCAGGGGAATAGAGCGGCAACAGCCATCAGGAAGCGCGGGTCTGAAAATAGCAGCGAAGTGTCACCTTGATCCACTCCAACAAAGACTTCTGCACCAGTGACAAGTTGCTAGGTGACATCGCCCTGCTATTTTGGGTGCGTGTCATTACGCTGCGTGGTGAGCCCCACTGGAGCATCTCCCAGCGCCGACTGCTCAGCACAGGCGGGGAAGCCAGCGCCAGCCTGCCAGAGGAACTTCCGAAACAGGGACGGCTTTTGAAATTAGAGATTCACGCCTCTTACGAGAAGGACGCTTTCCTGTGGATTCAAATATAGATAGGAGCAGATGGAAAAGAATTATTATATCATCCGCCCGGCGGGAGCTACGTTCCTTCCCAGCGCCGTACAATGCTGTTGCAGGCTGAGCACGTACAAACCTCCCTTCGCACCTTCTGCTGCTCCTCTCCCGTCACTCACCAGCTGATGATCCCGCATAGACCACAGCGGATACCCCACACAAACAATATTGAGGACAAGGTGTGAGGCAGAACCAGGAAAAAAACCTGCTAACTAGGAGAAAAGCTGATCCCCAGCAACTTTGTTGATGTCCTCTGCCCCCGAAGAAGATGCTCCGGAGGCTCACGTGGGGCCAACCTCAGGCAGGCGCTGCCCGGAGAGCGAGAGGAGGTGACAGCAGAGCTTAGGCTGACTCACAGGGCATCCGCACTAGTTTTAAGGCTCACGGAAAAGAAATACACCTCGTACATTAGAATAAGCTATTTTACTGTAATTACTGCATCAGTTTTTTAAATAAAACCAAACCAAAGACACACAAGATAATGCCATTTGCATTGTCATAAGCAAAACGCTGAATTACTCTCTGTAAACGGAGACCGTGTCGCTCGCGCTGCCAGCAGGAAGGGAGACGTAGTCATGTAAGATTTGAATCATTAATGGTTTGTTCATTCAAACAACTCCATTAAATCCGGCGGGTTTGCTTTTGCAAGGACAGCACGATCGCTGCCGAGAGCTTTGTCACCCTCATGGAGAAGACTCCAGAAGAGCGCAGCGACGGGTCCTGACAAACACCATTTACTCCCAGACAAAACCGGGTAGTTAAGATTGATAATAGTTGCAAGGATTTTTGCCAAACACCCCAAATTTCCTAACGACGCTAAAAGTGAGCCTTCCAGGCTCGCAGAAACACATGGTTATGTTTAAATTTGTATGGAGCCCAAACTTGTTAAAATATATAAAAATGACTATGCCTGATTCATCCCCGCACCCAGTAATTTGAATTCTGTCCCATTACGCAGCCAGCACACAGTCGTAATTAAAGCACTGTAGAATATTTATGGTTTCATTCATTTTTTAAAGGTAGGGTTTTTTGCGTCTGGGGTTGTTGGGTTTTCTTTTTTTCCTTTAATTATCATTCTTGTGCTCTTGTTCTTGTGGCTGGTTGGTATCAAATACCCAATTCCTCCTGAAGGCAGCGAGAACTGCAGACGCCCATCGCCTTGCGTGACAGCACTGAGCTGCCCAACAATTTCAAAAGCAAGATTTACTTTAAGAGACTTCATCTCGAAAGAGAAGTGTTGCATCTGCTGAAACTTTGAGCCTGAAATAGGAAAAAAAAAAAAAAACCAACCCAAAGGGTGAGATCCTCAGATAACACACTTTTCCAAATTGCAAAGCTACAAGGCTGTGCCAGCTGCATCAACAGATGCAAGTAGCTTTAATAAAAAGCAGTAGCTTTAATAGAGGGAAAAGGACGATGAGGTGCTACAGAGGAGCAGCGCAACATAATTTACAAGGCAACTTCATCTGCGGCGCGTAAAGCAACCCCACGTTGAAGCCTTATTGACCTGAACGTGCGCGTTAAGTCTCCCTTGTTTTCTTCTTCTTAAACTGGAGACAAAATGAGACTAATAAATTGTTTCCCACCATCACATGCAAGGGCTGAAAAACCAGCCTAACTCGCAGGCGTTAGCAAAACCGGGAGTTTCTGTTCTCGGAAACCAGGGGGGAAGATTTCAGACAGGCTCTTCTCCAGGGTCAGGCTCCTCCACTGACTCAGAGCTTGCTTCTATTTGCTTTTTCCTATCCAAATTCCAGATCCACTGATTATCTTTCTTGTTCTGTCTAAAAATAAGTCAAACATCTCCGTTTACGTGCCTAAAGAGCCCACTGCTGTAATTTCTCGCCTTCTGAAATTACAGTTCAAAACTTGCTTTTAATTTTTTTTCCTCCTCCCATTACCAGCTCTTTATACCCTGGCATACACGCACGCTGCTTCTTGCCCTCTTCTTTCTAACTGGGCTCGGATTAATTAACAAGCAATAGATTTTTCTTGATTACAATGCTAAAGCCCTTCTTTCTTCACAGATTAAAAACAAGATGATAGATCTTTTCTTCTGGATGGTGGTTTTGATGTTACAAAAATAGTATTCGATCTGCATGGTGGATAATAGAAATTTTAATACCTATTTGATGAATTGTTTTCATGTCGGACTGAGTCATGATTAGGGTTTTTGTTTTGTGAAGTTGTTTTTAATGGAAGTGAAGAAGGACTAGGAAGTTTCCAGTGAAATCAGATGTTAACTGCACATGTCCCAGTGTATATGCTTAAAAAAACCCCACAGAACAACAAGAGGCCTTGCTCCAGAGAGCACAGATGTGGCAAACCCAAGCTAAGGAGCAAGTGAAATAATATCAGTCCCCATTTTACAGATAAATAGTGAAGAGCCCCTGGGGTCAGATCCATTATCTGCTACAGCTTCTCGGGGACTGTGGGGTCCTGAGAGTGAGTCCTATCCTGCTGATAGGACTCAAGACTGGAGATGCCCACCCACGAACTGGCTGCCTGCCTGCAAAAAAGAAATCCATGTTGACCCCTTCTCCTGACTTTCACAAGGCTATTAAAGCATTCCCAACTCACTGCTTACAGTATACTGAGAATTCTATATCCTGGGACAGTCTGGAGGAGAGCTACGCATCCTGCCTTACCCGCGTTCAGCGTCCCGAGCGTGGTTTGCGCTCACAGGTAACCCAACATCACTTTCAGATTTATTGGAAGCCGACAAAATTTCTCAGCAAAGCTTCAAGCTGCAAATCCCAAGCTCACGCTGAATTCTGTAACTCAGGGAGAGACTGATTTGAGTGAAGAAAAAAAAAAAAAAAGAAATAAAGGCCGAGTGTGGAAGACATATAGCTCCCCCCAGGACTTCTACTACAAATACAAGCTGTCTGTCTCAGCATTTTACAGCACCATTGCTCTTTCCAGAAACCCTCAACAGACACGGCTGCACACTGCCCGACAAGTTGCTGAGTCAGGTGTTAGCGCTTCAGACTTGACTACACAGTGTTTTAATTAAGCAGCCTGCTCTCTGGAGCTCACGGAAAGCTCATTTGAAGAATAACACCGACAGCAAATTTGTCATCTACAGAGAGAGCTGGGATTTTTCCCCCCCCAGTTCACCACTTACCATCTTAAACGGCTCGTTGATGAAATTCCCTTATCCCTCATACAGTTCATCTGGTTTTGCCTCTCCAAACCGTAACCTGCGCTCCTGGCCCGGGAGGCTGGGGGGGTCCTTCCTGCCCTTGGCCCTGTGGTGGGACCCTGTGACTCATGCCATATACGCAATCATTTCAGCTGGTCACAGGTAGCCATGCTCCATCCCTGCTCACACGCTGCTAGACCCCCTCAAAGCGGTTGGAAGAGGCAGGACATTCCTCCACACCACTCTTGAGATTTGCCTTCTTTTTTTACCAAGAAAGACTCAAATTATTTCTGTTTTAGATGGAGAATATGCCTAAAGCCATGCTGTTTAGTCTCTACATGCTGCATCTCCCAAGGAGGGAGCTGTAGCAAGCACTTGGTGGCATAGCTGATAACATCTGCAGGATAAACCCCTTGAAGGTTTCAACATGATGAACATCCAGAGGTAACCAATGATCACTACTGCACGTGGAATCCTACAATCCTACTACTGACTGCAGTGTGCGCTAACAGCTCTGTGTCTTCCCAGTGGTCAATCATATTTGCAGAAGCAAAACCAGCAAGTAGAGAAGATGCAGAGGGGAAGGAAAGAAGGAGGCTGGTAGAAGAGACAAACCAGAGCAGTTGGAAATGCTTAAAATCTCAGATTCTGGAAAGAAAAGAAAAAAAAACCTGTCTCCTCCCAGGGATCCAGCTTCACATCCTTCAGTAGTGAAAAAAACAAAAGCCTTCTGAGACTCTACTGTAGGGGACAAAGCAGGAATAAGAGCTGCTAATCCTCCCTGACCCTCACCGTGCTTTGTCTCCGTTCCTCAGTTCGTGTCTACAAAACATTGGTATCATCTATCACTTTCCAGAAATACTGCTCCTTTCCTGTACTTTTGTAATACCATCCCCTGGCATCACAAAAACTACCTTTTGTCTTTCTTTTCTCCTCATCTCAATTTGATGTACCAGCATAATTTCTTTCTATAACATTGGCACATTTTTATAATGAAAAAGACCCCCCAACCACTGAATTGAGTTGCTATTGAATCTTTATCTCTGCCATAGCACAAGACTCATTTGAAAAAGTGACTCATTCAAATGATTTAAAGTCTTACACATTTATGAAAATTATAAAACGTCTCTCACATGGTGTAGGAAGAGTAATAAAACCACACTGCACCCAGAGGCACAGAACAATCCAGCTACCTGCCAGTCAATCCGCTGGGAGCTGTGCTCCCCTTCTGCACCCCTCCTACGGTGCCAGTTTGTCTTTTAACAACCCCATTTTTGTGGGCTCGGTCTCTTTTTCACAGTCCTTTCACACCTATGCAGTCCTTGCTGTGGCAGTGAAGTTACTGCCAATTTACACCGGACTGCTCTGCGCCAAGAAGCAGATGCTCCATGACTCATGCAGTGCTTACAGACACAAGTTATGGATAACAGCACGATAATTAACAATACCAAATGTCATATCTGAAATTCAAACATGCAGATGTTAATGCCCATGGCATATGACCACATTAATTTAGGAGGCAGCGGCTGCAGCCTTTAATCAATACCTCGTAATCCTCCAGTGCTGTTGACCACAGCATGATTTCCCCTGTAGACAACACAGGACTCTTCTGCCCGCTGCAGCGGGGAAGAAGGTAACAAACCCCTTCCCTCCATGGGAAATCAAATACCATCTACAAAAAACTGAACGCAATGCAATAAAAAGAAATTGAAAGTACGAGATGTTGATTTTCATCTATCATTTGGACGATTTTCAGTGAATTTTGCATGTCAAAAGGGGCCAAGCATTCAGAAGAGACAGACAACTAACTCTGGCCTTGAAAAAACAAAACCAGAAGGAAAAATTAAAGACCACTGTCAGCACTGCCAAGAGCTAAATCCCCCTGAGCAAAGTCCTAGTCCAGCTGAGAGATACAGCGCCGGTCAAACTGTAATAAGCACTGGTACACAGTGGCCCTTCCCCAAATGGACTTCAAAGCACTCACAAGCAGAGGTATCCCACATGACTCAAGCTTTGCTCTGTCACATAGAAATGCCAGGGATTTGGAGATTACAAGCAAAAAGCTAAGATGCAGGAGGAACCGAAGCTGGAATTTTCCCATGGTGACGAGGTCAGGATTGCCACAGAACCCGTGTTTTCCATAGCCAGGCAGGACATCGCATTCGTCCCTCTGGAAGGCGGCTGCTCATCCAGCAGCTACCGGCAGAGGTTCAGCAGTAACGCAAAGGACCGAGTGCCATCTACCGGGCTGCTCCATCAGCTCCCTCCTGCTGCAGCTGGATTCCCCGACATCTCCCAAAGTGCAGGTAGCTCAACCCTTCTCAGGCCGCTGCCTCGGGCACGATCACCAGATGACATCGCAAAAATAATTCTCCTGTCTGTATATAGGGGCCTGGTGTCACAACTGGGGCGGCCAAGAACCTAGAGCTGGCCAGAGAGACAGACCTTGGAAGAAAAGTGACAAAACAATGTCTATGAAGCCCTGAAGGGGCTTCACAAAACCTCAGAGTTAGCAGGTCACAGAAGTGATATTAAAAAAACCAACCAAAAAAACACCAAAACAATCTCCCCCCCGCCCCCGAAATTTAGCTGGACAAACAGGCAGAGTAAAAAAGTTAATAGGAAAAATTTATTGCTTAAAACTGTCTCTGGTTATGTGTATGGCTAGTAGGAGGTTCCCACCGGATCAGTCTGCCAGCTCGTCTCTCACCAGCACAGGGAATCTCTTGCCTCCTTCACAGAGCTGCGTGTAAATCGCCCGATACAGCTGAGCGGCAGAGGCCTCCGGGTAGAGCCTGGACTCCAGGACAGGCAGGAGTTCTGCCATCGTGATCTGGGAACGAGCAAAGGAGACGCGTCGCCAGAGCCAGCGTGCACTTTTACAATTCCATGAAGTGAAGCGGCTGCATAACAAGTGAAATCTAACCACAGCAGTATGACTAATAACATGCTAATTGACAGACAGATACTTTCTTTTGTAATATTTAACAAAGGCAGAGTTGTTCATCCTCTGCTCATGAAGTACACCGGCAGCCACCCGGCGATCCTAAAGCAGCGGGACAATCGGCGGTGCTTTTTCTCTGCTGCAGAGATGGCTCAGTGCTGGGATGAGATCAGCATCCTGCGAGAAGCTGATGTTGACTCAGGAGCTCTGCAGCCACACAGTGAAGCGCTTACTCACCCAACGGTACGTTCAACCCTTCACTCACGACTGCCCCTGTCACCTCCCAGTTGGGTCACGTTAATCCAAGAGAGACGGGCAAGTGGCCAACTCCAGCCCAAACAGAACGAACCTGCACGTCCCCCCAGCAGCACAGGCTACAGGGGATGCTGAAGCTGCCCAACATCCCCTGACCCGGCCTCTGGTTTGTTCAGCCTAGCTTGTGACCTCTCCGTGCTGTCAAACAGCCCACCGGCCTGTCACAGCATAATTAACAGCACAAAGCTCCGGTGTTATGACTGTGACTGACAACTCAAGCACAGGTGAACTTCCAATCAAAGGACAAAAGTCAGCCTTTAGTGCCCCGCTCTTGAATTAATGCTCAGAAAGACATTTTGCCTGGGATTCTTTTTTTTCCCCCTCAGCTGGCATCAGCTTATGAAGTCTGAGCAGTCTGCATATTAAAAACCCACACAGCCTACTGTACACGCTGCCTTCCCAGGAGAAGAGTGGACAACGAACACAGCGTTCACCTCCTGCAAAGCATTTTTCAGCGGTGGAAACAAAGGAAAACCCAGAGAGAACATCTGCAGGAGGTTCCCCTTCCTGTTCTCCATAAATCTCTGCCCAGGGACAGGGAAACAGGACACAGTTGCTAAATCTCTGGGAAGAGTCAAGAGCTGCAGAGAGGAAAGCTACCTAAGGGGAAGTTGGCACATGAAGGAGTGCTACACTGCTCCACTTCTTAAGAGAAAGCCCCTTCTCTTCCACCTGCTTGGTCCACTCCTGATGCGTAAGAATAGAGGAAACAGGCCTTCACCATCAAAGACAGGTTAGGAGCTACCAGGACTTTCTAGAATTCTTGGCATTCCTCCATGGAAAGGCAACAGACAGGCTTGGCCCAGAGATAAATACCCTGGGAAGAGATGTATGTATCTTGTACCAAGTCCATTCACTTCACCTGTCCCAAGAATTTCACTTATATTACACACTCTGCAGAAATCTGCTTCAGATACTCAGAGCTCACCCAGCACAAAAGACCTACTTAGATACATGGGCAGAGGAAACTAAGTCAGTCGATGAAGCATCAGGCAGCAGGTTTTGGTCATTACTTCGTTTTGGGCAGATAAAAATAAAAAACCTCACAACCCATAATTCAGGATTATGGCACTAAAGTCCCATTTGAAGACAGGCAGCAATCTATCTTCAGCCAGAGAGAGGAACACCACCAGTTATGAATATCTTCCCCGGCTTACAAAAAATGGCTTTTCCAAAGCCTCTATCACTCAGGTCAATGGCAAAGGTTAGGTCAAAGGAGTAGGTATGATTGTACAGATCTTCTCTGCCCTTTGCTGCTGTAGGTTGAGAAGAACAAATGATCCCTGTGCAGCAAGTGCTCTGCTCAGGCTGGTAGAGCAGCTGACCTCCTACTGTGTTCTTACAGGCAGTCTCAGAACAGTAAAATCAAGACTAGCAGCACAGTGCTTTGAGATTTAAAAGGAAAGGAACTGACAGCAGAGGAGTTCACTAGCTGGAGGTCATGCAGGAAGAGAATCACAGAGTGGGTGCCCTAATCGGACTGTAAAGGGGCACTGAAAGGGGTCTTCAGGTGTTACCAACAACATCCTCCATTGCCAAACTCTTCTAGAGTAGCTAAAAAAAACCACACCCCAAAAATCTTATCAGGAAAGGCTCACACATTTAAAGGCCTCTGCTGCAAACTTTAAAAAAAACCCAAACAACTAAGTCCATTCATCTATAAAGTAAGCAAAGCACTGATGGGACTTGGACATGAGGCATAAAAATAGAAGCACCACTGGGAGAGCTTGCTGTGCTGCTGCTCCCCCATCGAGACCCCACACACCAGCTGTTGCCCTACAATTGTCCTTTTCTTTCCCTACACCAGGAGCACTGACACTTTTATGGACTCACCTGTTGTAAGGCAATTTCTTGGTGCAGCATCGACACTCGCAGCTTCAAGGCGAACAGATCCCTCAGCTCCCGGGAACTGGAGTAACAAAGGAGAGGCACAGCGAGCACACCTGCACTGTCACACGTCTGTCCCCTGGGAGGGACGCAGGCTGGAGAGCAGCTTCCTACATCCTCAGTGCAGCCTGGGCACAGCCTCGCCTGGGACTCCACAGCTGCCAGAGCAGAAGAATTGGCAGGAGGCAGAAATATACAAGTTAAATCTGTACTTACAGACTTTGTGGTCTACTTACTGTTGCTAGAAATGAATGACTAAGGACACTGTGTTAGTCGGGGTAAGCTCCTCACACACGGCACAGGACATCCTAAGCTATGGCATGCAGTCTCCCCCATCTCTCAACAGCTGCCTCACCAGCCCTCCTGAATTGCAGCCGTTCATAGTCCCAAGCCTCTCCTGAACACAGATGGGTGGCAAACAGACACCACAGCTTTGTTTGCCACCAGAGAATTTTACATGCTACGTTACCATCAAGGATAACCAGGGACAAAAATTATGTTGGTCCACAGTGTTCTGCACACAGACGGCGAACTACCGTTCGAGCACAGCTGGCCAAATTCATACCTGACTACAAAACCAGGGACTGGCTCACCTGCTCGCAGAAGCCGCAGCTTGTGCAGGCACTGGGAAACTGTGGTTTGCAAACCTTCCAAGGTTAGAAGGCTTTCATATTCCCGTTGCAGAGTGGGATGGTCTAGAAGAGAAGCAGAGGAAAATCAGCAGGCATGAGCATACCAGAACGTTTCCCCCCCTCCCCCGAATACCAGTTTCTAGAATGGCCTTGGGTTCATCAGCCCTCATTTTAGGCAGGGAATGCTCCTGTCCCTCATGTCCAGCACACGCCAAGAACACAAGACACACAGAACTGGAGCCCACTGAAATAATCCTCATTCCACCTTCTTCCCCCTCCAGCCCTGTAAGAGACGACTTGTAAATTCCCTGAAACAAACGGTGAGAGACAAGAGAGGGGGGAGGCCCTCTGAGCCTCACTGAGGAACGTCTCAAACACTCACAAGGACTTTGAGATACGGCTGTGGCCAAGGGGTGGATAATGTGGAGTCTGGACAATGTAGGCCTTGTGCTCAAAGAACTGACAAGGCTGACACCTTCTTACATCATGTGACCAGGAGAGAAAACTCATCTGGACAGCACAGGATGGTCCGTGGGGAGGGAAGTCTTGTGAAGACAGGGCTTTCTGCTCAACTTGTGAAGCTTGTTAGTTCCTTTGTTTTCAGGGCCACTGTGTCCGATAACGACCTTTAATATGCATTTTGTGGATAATGAGGTAAAGTTCACACCCTGCATATGCTAATGAAGATTATCGAGATCATACTAAACATACATGACTATAGGACTCGTCTCTCCACCCAAATCATGCTACACATCACCTCGGGGAGGGGGGGAGAGAAACCTGAGCATCGTAACAGCGGGGCGGGTCGTACTGATACCGAGAACATAAAAGAGGAAAATAGGTGCCCCTGCAGACCTCTCTTTTTTCCCCTGGAGTGATTTTTTTTTCCCCTGTAGATCCACCGAGGAGCACTCCTACGAACCAGAAACCTCCATTGGCTGGACCAACGCTGGAACCAGGACCAGTGATCTCTTTCTCTCTCTCTTTTTCTCTATCCCTCTGTTTCTCTTTCTTCTCTCTTTTTCTTTTAAAGTTAAGTACATAACGCAAGGCATACCTTACCACTCGCTATAATTCATGGTACAATTTGTTGTGTATCTGTTGCGAAGTAACGCAAGGCGTACTCTATCACTTGCCATACTTTGTTTTACCATTTGCCATAATTTGTTATATAACTACGTCCACGATAATTGGTTAGGTAAGACATATATTAATCACTGTGGGAATCTAATAAGTGTTTTTGTGCGGACCTTGAGAGTTGTCTCACCTTAATCAACACTGTTGGGGATTTGTGAATCTGAGTCACTTCCCCCCCTCTCTTGTGAGTGGGGTGTGACAAGCCCCTTTTATCAACTTACCTGCAGGCTCAGCTTCCACACGCTGGCTCAGAAGGGAGGGCACATCCTGGAGGACCTTTAATTCCTCCTCTATCTCTGCAGGACTGAAGGCCGGCATCGGTGAGCAAAACTCAAACAGCAGCAGCTTAAGGAAGGTTTCACACCACCAGCTCTGTGTGCTACCCCCAGCCCTGGGCCAGGCTAGCTGGGATCAAGGGCAGAGGGCAAGCAGCCATGAAGTGACATTGCAGGGGGAAGGCGAGGACAGCACAGCTGTGTACGGTATGTTTCCCCTGTGTTTGTCGGGATCAGAAGTTTTATGACTGCTCAAGAGCTGCACTATGAAAAAAAACAACAAACCCACTTCTTAGAGACCTAGCTGGAACTCCTGTTATTGGAGGCGTAACTCTCTCCGGCTGGGAGCACGCTGCAGAGTGACTGCACCCGCTGCCTGCTGTACCGCACCGCGTGCTCGTGGAAGGGGGCGGTGAGCTGAGAAAGGATACAGTTGTCTGGATCCTCTCTATGAAACGGTTCCTTGCAGCTGCTGCATCCGCACTTGTTTGGCAGAGACGACATCTCTCCCATGCCCTGAAAATTCAAGAGGGGCAGGAGGCAGAGGAGTTACGCTCCATTGTACCAGACAGTGCTCACACAGAGCTGCAACACACCAATATGACTTATCAGCACTTCAAATACAAGCATCTTCCTCACCCCTCACCTTTACAGGTTATTTACTAGCCATTCCCCCCCTCATTTTTGACAGATGGTATTAGATCAACAAAGACACCCTGCAGAAAGGGTTAGACACTGAAAAACACCTGTTCCTTCTCTCAACTTGTTTTGAGGGGAAGGATTTACAGCCATCAGAAGAGAAACAACACATTTCTATAAGCAGAATGTGAACCTGCAGCACACTAGTTATTCTGTTGCATTGCCCTACCTATCTTTTTATCCCATAGGAAACAACAAATCTTCCCTTCCTGTCCTGAGGGGTAACTCATTTGAGTTTCTGTACATTTACTCTGTTAGTCAATGTGTACAATCAGAAGAGCAGACAGGACAAATTCTCACCCTAGCTTTTATCACAGCCATTCCTTCACATGCCAAAACTTCCTCAAGACTCTCCTTTAATCCTGGTTTGGGTGGGTTTTTTTTTAATTGGACAAAGTGGTATGTTTGGCAAGAAGCATGATAGCAGTGCGTCAGTATCAGGGACACAAAACAGAGGTTTAAGGACAGTATCATGAGGAAGCTGCCCCGGACCTTGTATCAGAGTCCAGTTTTTAAAAGAATGTGTTACACAACAGCGCTACCAGAGAGGTGCATTTCACCAACAGAGTTCAACATCCCCACTGATGCACAGCTCCCATAATATCCTTTAAGTAAGTAAAGGACTGCTTTAAAAAGCCAGTACATCTCAGCCACTCTCCCAAAACTTGCTGCAATAAGCAAGAGCCATCAGGAGGAAGCTTAAAATAGTTACACAATGCACGACTGCCTAACCCGAGTGTGCACGTGCCTTCTCTCCATCCAAACGGATCTTTTAAATCATGATAGAAACTGCAGTTTTCAGAAACACATTATGCAAAGAAATAGCAAGGTTAACGGAACAGAGTAAAACAGAAGTTACCAGGCAAGATGCATTCCCTCTACAAGGGATCTTCAGAGCAAAGGTTATTTTCAATCTGTCACAGAGTTGAAAGCAATAGTGAAGAGTGTAAAATTACACCAGAATGATTAGGAAGGTGAAAGGCTCAATTTACAAGTGAAAATTAAGGGAACCAAGTCTTTACAACTTGCTGAAGGGCAACTAACAAATTGGTGTCTGATAAATGACAGTTCCCAAGAGGAGGAGGAATTCACGAGGTTAGCACAAGGAGCTATAGCTAGATTTAAGCTAGGGTTTAAGCTTAATATCTGGACAAACCACATAATGAGAAAACTGCTGAATTATGGCAAGATTTCTCAAAGGAAATGGTGGGAAACTCTTCCAGAAGGCTAGAGAATGGACTGGAGTACTGAGTTCACCAGAAACCCAACCACCTGCACCATGGGTGCAGTAATATTGTTAATGGCTCTATTTAAGAGTTCATCAGCAGGAATCAGCCTCAAAGGCAGCGGTGGTGCTTCCAGGCTCAAGAGGTGCCCCTGCAGAGCAGTTCAGGTCAGCAACCAGTTGGGAAACTCTTTCATTGCACAAGGCACACAGGCACCCAGCCCACAGGGCTTCCTGCCTTCAACAAGTGAATGGTATCAGCAGAGACTTCTGAAGAACCGTTAAACCCACGATTAAAGCATTCCAGTACCCTTTACAACTCAGGGATTAACAGGAATTAGCACTCTGAAAATAAAAGTAACCCTAGTGGCTAGAAAACACCTATCCTCAGAAACAACTTTGCAGAGACATGCTGTATTGGCAGCTACTCCTGCTCTGAGCTCAGGCCCCACACACTGCGGGGTCAGTGCCCCCCCGTGACCCCCAAACCAGCCAGGTCTCCCCCATCTGGCTGTAAGCAGAGGGTAGTTCTGGACTGGACCGATCAGTCTGGGCTTACCTGGAGTTCCTGGAATAGGCTTTCCGGTAGGGAAGAGGTAGCTTCAGCTGGCATCTACAAAACAAGAGAACCATCAAACCCAACTGCCAGAGAGCAGCACGGCCTTGTCGTCAAATACAGAAAACGACACTTTGCCTAAATTTGAAATTAATTTAGCTGTAATGGAAGATGTCAACAACTCTGGAGACCGAATCCACCGCTGTCTTTGGCCTGTCCTCAAGGAAGGAGGAACAGCCTGCGCATTCATTTCCACAAGCGTCATTGAGCTGACTTGGGAGAGGTCCCACATCCCACCACCAGCCATCAGAGGTTCATCCAAGGTGAGAAGCAAAGCCCTGACAAGGCAGAGCACAGACATGGAAACAACATCTTCAACGAAGCCGATCGCTACAGACACGAACGCAAGCAAGCCTCCCTGTGTTGCCATCCCTGAGCATGACAAGGCAGCTTTGCTTAGCACCAGATCACACTCAAAGAAACGGGAAAGGGACATTTCAGCTTCCACTGGGAATATGCATCTTAACCTCGAAGCAGAATAATCCCTAACTTGTTATTGCAAAAACATGTCAGTTGGCAGTTATAGCTAGTCACATGCAGACTGGGAGCACAACACCACAGTTGGGATTTTAAGTCAGTAAACATTTGAATCCAGATTCCTGTTCCCCCAGCAACTGTCACTCAGTGTCCTGTGTCCGTTCCAACACCACATGAACAGTGATAATTTTCTCCCTGCACAAACACAAGAGTTGGGCTGTGACAGCTGAGAACAGTTTCTCAACACTTTCCAGGTGCAGGCACCTATCAGATCTAAACTTCACTGTTTCTTTAAAGCAAAGATTACACAGAAAAGAATATAGATTTTTTTTTTTAAACAAGAAAGACTGGCCTGAATGCAAATCCAGTCTTTTAAGTATTATTTTTCGACAGAGAATCTCAGTAACATTCACTTCATAATTCTTCCTACACCAAACACTTGAAACAACTGCAATCTAGTCAATACTGATTTGTGTAGTCACGCAGGCAGTATCTTAGAGGTTACAAGAGCTAGCATTAAATCCAGATACCACCTCTCCAAACACCACCGGGCATATGCTTTTTTTGAGAGAGGGAATTCATGCATTATGTATTGGTATTATTAAAAAAAAAAAAATTAAAAAAAAATCAATAAGTTATAATAGAAAGTGCACTCATGAAAACTAAGGCTCAAGAAAGCTCTACTGAGGCAGCTTTCCAAAAGTCACAGGGGCTACAAAATATCAAGTGTCTTAATTAAAACACTTTCAAAGTTCCAGCCATCCATGAGTAAGCCCTTAAACCAGAAATTCTTGCTCAACCACAACAAAGGCTTTTAAACTGCAAAGGATCCTTCCTCTTGAGAAGGAGCGGTGAAACTCAGCTGGGCTCTACAGAGCAGTCGAAGGGACCAGGCTTTGCAGATGCGCTGGCCTAAATGCCAAGCGGAACCAGACAGAGGTGCTCATCTCTCAGCACTTACCCCTTTTCCTGCAGGGTGACTGTCCGAGGCGAGGTGCTCCTCACCAACACATCTTCAGCTGTAGGGTCCTCCTTTCTGCTGGACTTTCCCAAGGAATCACAACTTTTCTTCCCTGCATCAAACTGCTGTCGGCCAGCAGCTACAGAGTTCTTTCCCCCAGCTGAATCCCCTACAGAAAAGCTTTGCTGCTCATTCAGGGCAGATTTGGACAAGCCAGAGGTCTTTTGGGGTTCAGCTGCCGCACAGGGCTCTCTGTCACTGGCACCGATTGCTGTCCTATGACTCCTTCCTTGTTTGCAAGCCACCCCTTTTGAGGGATTCTTCCCAGCTGTCCTGGGACCTTGAGAAACACATCTGGCTGGGGCTTTCCTTTGCAGTTTTTTCACATCTGGCTCAGTCCTGTAAGGGGCTCTTAGCTGGTATGGAGAAGGCTTCTTCGAAGGGGCAGGCTTTTTGCTTACAGCTCTCACCTTTGTACTCTCAGGAACATCCTCAACAGGTACAGGCACTTGCTGTTCTTCAGCATTCTTGGGAGCAGGTCCCTCACCTGCAGGTTTTCCTCCTGCAGCTCTCTGGGCCTCTAATGGAGCTTTCAAGATGCTTTTCCTGACTCTCAGTGCCTTCTCTAAGGCCCTGTTCAGCAGCTCAAGCTCCTCCAGCTCCTTGGGCGAAGGCCTGTTCTCTGCAAGAGGAAGAGACGTATCAGAAGGTCCAAACCTGGATCTTCCCCATTTATCACTGTACTTACTCACTCTTCCAGGTATTACAGAAGGAAACCAAACCCAATGAATGGTGCAGCAGGTATTTTGGCCACACTCCCACAGCGACTACACGGGGCAGGCTTGCTAAAAGCCTGGATGGCCTGGGATGGACACGGGTCACAGGAGGAGACAGTTCTCCTGAGTCAACCTCCCCCTTCACCAACAAGGGACAACCACCGTGTCTCGGTCAGCCCCACAGACACATCACCGCCGGCCTCGGTTACTGTGGGACGACTCCAAGCTGACACCAGGGAGGAAAAAGGCAGGAAAAAGGTGGAGGGGGGGGGGCTTCAGGTCGATGCAGAGCACCCGAAGGCCTCCTAACACGGCGGCTGGCTCAGCCCGGGCCCTGTGTGACATGAGGGGACAGCCACCAGGCCGAGGGGGAAGCGCTCACCCTGTCCCTCGCTGGAGCCGGGCTCCGGCTGCGGCTGCTCGTCCTCCTCACAGCCCCTGGGAGCGGGGAAGAAACACAGCGCCGGGGGTCAGCGCTGCCGTGCGCCGACGGGCCCGGCTCCCCCCACGGCCCGCGGGGCCTCCGACACGGCCGCCCGCCCTGCCGGCACCCCGCACCCCCCGGCCGGGCTCCGCCGCCTCCCTCCCGGCCCAGGCCGGGGGCGGTGGAGCCCGGCTCTCACCCACCAGCGCCGCAGGAGGGCNCGGCCCGGCCCGGCCCGGCCCGGTTAGGTCCTGGCCGCTGCAGAGGGCCAGTCTGCGCGCCGGCACCCGCGCTCCTTATCGCCCTGCCAGGACCCGCGGGGCGGGGCGGGGCGCGGCGCGACGCGGCGTAGCGCGCGGCCGGGAGCGCCCTGAGGGGAAGGGCGGGAGCGGCCCCGCGGCCGGCGGGTCCTGACTCCGGAGGGCCGTCGTTCCGCCCGTCGGGCCGGGCCCTGAGGGGGTCTGTGTCCGCCCGGGGGGGGCCGGCCCGGTGCCGGAGATCCCCCAGCCCCGCCTGAGCCGGGGAAGGCGGTTTTTTCCCCTCAGCGTTTCCCTCTCCTCCGCGGCGGGGCCTCGCTGAGGGGAGCCGGCCCACCTCAGGCGGGGGGGGGTGGTGTTAGAAAAGCGCTCACAGAGCAGACCCGTCCCAGCAGCTTCTTGTATCCTCTCTCTCCTGAGCGTCGCAGCATAAATGAGATTTTATTTCTCTCAGCCTTCGCTGTGGCTGCGCGTGGAGCCACCTGCGAACCGTCGCTGTGGGAGCTGGACCCCCCGGGCCTGCTGCACAAGGCCCACCGAGGCTGGGAGTTATCAGCCTTTGGGTGCTTCAGCCTGTGCTGTGTCCTGCCCACGGATGGGGTCCTGAGGGGATCCCCCCCCGGCGTGCTGGGCCAGTGCGGGGAGAGCAGAAAGGCCCCCGAAGAGTTCAGCAGCCCAACAGAGACACTGCCCTCTGCAAACTGTCTGCTGCCTTTGGTCTGTGTCAGCCAAGAGGCAAATTTTGTTTGGGTTTTTTTTGATGGAGAGAGGAATCTGCCTTGTTCTGCGCCTGTGGAAGCTGCCGAGCTGATAACGAGATCTCTGTTGATAGCTGAATGTTGCTGGGAGCCATCCTGCTGTCAGCCGTACAGCTATTGCTACGCTGTGGAGTGCAGTTCTCAGGAGTGCCCATAGCTGGCACTCGGCGGTGCCTGTTCCAGGCAGCTGAGGAGCAGGAATCCAGTCCTCTCCCTTGCACAGCAGAATAAAAAAATAACAAAAATTCAGAAAGTAGGAAAGAAATGATTCTTTGCCTTTGAGGGCTGAATGTTCAGGTTGAGATGTTCATGATTTCTCTGTGGTCACGTGGCCACAGACTCTTCTAAAGAGAAAAAGATGAGAATTTCAGGTGACTCATGGAGACAGGACTTTAAAACCCCTTATAAAACATTACAAACATATCAATAAAATCCTGGAATCGTTCACAGAGCACATTGTGGGCTTCCACAGTCACCACCACAACACACTTCCAGGTGTAATTTGCACATCTGGCACGTGCAAAGAATGCTTTCTCTTTCTATGGGCTTTGCAACAGAATCTGAAAATTAGGCTGTCCCCTTTCTGGCGTGTATCTTGCAAATAAGTGTGAGCTCGCTGTCAAAACACTGTTAACGATCCTGCTTTCGAGGTGCAAGTCAAGACAGAGTCCAGCCCGCTCTTCCGTCGCTAAGTGGGCTCAGCAGGGCTAACAGGAATATCAAACACTCGGAAAATACTTTAATTGGTGAAGTCAACAGCTGTAATGCTGTGAGCCCCCCTGGGGAGCGCAGCACTGGGACAAGAAGGTCTTGCTTTGGGACAGCTGCTTCTCTGAGTCGACTGCCTTTTCCTTCTGCAAAGTTCCCACTGGATTTTGTTGTTGGGCAAATAGGGGCTTGACTCAGAATATCCGGATTTGCTGTAATTTGTGCTTTGGAGCAAACAAGTGGTCCCTAAGATTTTTTTGGCTGAGTAGGTTGCTTCATCTCGACTCCAAGTGCATGAAGCATCTTGCGTTTGCCTTCTTTTGGCAGAATTATTGCCGTGGTTTTCTCCTGAACAGGTTTAAAAGTCCGTCTCAGCTGGGGCGAAGCCTGATGCTGCTGCAGGGTGGCTCTGCACAGGGTGGTTTGCTGCTGGATGGGGATGGCCACGGAGATGCAGTTTTACTTTAACTCAGCAGAGGGCCGAGTGCTGCTGTGGCTGCCAGCATCCCCCGGTGCTCTGGAAGAACACAGCCTGGGCGCTGAGAGAGTTACAGATCTCCTTAGGCACCTGGATGCTGTTGACATTTAAGCAAGTGAAAACAACCAAAAAGGGAATCAGACTGCTGTAATCCAGAGAAGTCACCTGAGGCCTGAAGCCCGCTGGAGCAGCACTCCTGACACCCTTAACTTTTGCATCGAGTCTCTGTGGTTTCGAAGTGCTAAAAAAGGAAGATGCCCCAAACCCAAGAAACACTGTGTTTGAGATGAACCAGGCATGTGACTGCTCCAGAACCTCTGGCTTTTGCAGGCAGTAAGATTCCTATTAATGGCTAAGAAAGCTTTAATGCAATCCCTCTGTCATTAATCTGCATCTCGCTGGGAAGAAGGACAGATGACCATTTGCATGTTGTCTCCAAGTCAAGGCCAAGGTTAGGTGAGTGCCACTGCCACCACAAAATTAGGAGGGGCAGCGCGCCGGGAGGTGGAAGACTGTAACTGCCCCTTCCAACTGCAGCGAGCGCTGCACCAGTTAAGCTGTGGAGTGAAACCATGGCGCAAGAGTTGGGGTGAGGTGCTAATCAGCAGGTGGATGACAGAAACTTTCTGACAGATAAACCCACTCTGCTACTGACGTTTGGAGCTCAAAGCACACCTACATTTGACATAACAGCCTGGGTGCTGTAAGAACTCCCTCCCCGCACCGGATGGCCCCTCCACTCCCATACACACCTCTTCTATGGGCTCACACTGCCTCGCCTTCTGTTGGGTCTTGCAACAGGGCAGCTGCTGGGTAAATCAGTTCCAGCCTTCTCTCGTGGGTGGTTGGTTTTCCAGCGGATCATCTTGCAAACCCAGCTGAGGAAAAAAATCCCAAGGCATTTGTATCTGTTTCTTTCCACTGACAGCAGCTCATGGTCGAAGGGGTAAATGCAGCAAAGACCCGTATTCTGCTCACGTAGCAATGAGCCCTGACCCAGTACAGACCTGATCTACTGGCACAGTTGGCACAAGAGGCATTTGTGCCAGGATGGAAGGGTTGGGTTTTAAATCAACAGAGTCTGCATCATGGTTCGAGTTCATGACGTTGCTTGCTGGGAAAATGCTGGGTACCACGACATGACACACATGCTAAGTAACAGTTAAATTGGTGGAAATAACAACTTAAAGAATTATTTACAAAAGATATGTAGGTTAAAATGCCTGTGCAATGTACAAGTGGCAGCTGCTGGTAGTCACAGCTCTGCCACCAGTTATTTTCGGTACCTGCAGTGATGAGGCATTTTGCATAGATGACATGTTGGGAAAGTTACAGTGTCAGCACTCATTGCTTAGGTTGACAGGTGCCAGGTGATATTCTGCAATCCGTATTTCTTTACTGAGAGCCCAACTGTCAAATACCTGTAGGCTAATAAAAATAGTTGTCCAGGCACTTGGATCTCCTGCTGGGTGCCTAAAGCTCTTTGAAAATCCAGCCTGTAGTCCATCGTGGTAGGACTCCCTAGGGTAAAATTCAAGACATGACACTTCGAAGAACACCAAGAGGAAAAAAAAGAAGCAGGAGATAAACTTCATCACTAATAAACCTACCCACACTTTCTTTATTATATCCCATAAGCTATGCTCCTCCTGTGTGCTGCCCATGGAGATTAATGCTATCTGCTGAGTTGATGCAGGAAAATCCTCCCCATATATACCGGAGTAGTGTCCTGTACAAACTCTTCAAGTTCTGGGGAGGTACCTTGAAGATTGAGGAACTGATTCACACTCTCCTCTGGGTCCCAGACCATTCTTGTTTGAGCCAAGGAAGAGGAAAACCTCCCAATGCTTCCAATGTAAGCCTGAGAATGTTGCTATGCTGCTGGAAAAATGCACAAATATCCAAAGATCCTTCTTCAACTCTTGTTGTCATTTCTTTGGAGCAAAGACTCCAGGAAATGAATCTGTGGGAAATGCAGGTTATAAATAGATTCCCAGACCCTGTATCTTGCTGCAGCCAAAAACCCTGCAGAATTCACATGGCTATCAGGAAGATGGGGTGGGAAGGGGATGTGACATGTCCTGAAGAGAGGATGTCTCATGGCACGTTGCAGCTGGAAGTTCAGTCTGTGCAGTGGGCACGTTGATCTTGCTTGCACTTGCACCCAGTGGGTGCTGTGTCCTGCCAGCCAGCGGGCAGATTCCCAAGCTGCAGGTCTGTCATGGTTTCAGTTGGGATAGAGTTAACTTTTTTATTAGCAGCTGGTATAGTGCTATGTTTTGGATTGGGGATGAGAAATACTTTTGATAGCGTACTGATGTTTTTGGTTGTTGATGAGGTCTCAAGGCTTTTTCTGCTCTTCACACAGCCCCACCAGCGAGTAGACTGGGAGGGCACAAGAAGTTGGGAAGGGGACACAGCCAGGACAGCTGACCCCAACTGGCCAAAGGGATATTCCATACCATATGATGTCATGCTCAGTATATAAAGCTGGGGGAAGAAGAAGGAAGGGGGGGACACGTTTGGAGTGGTGGCATTTGTCTTCCCAAGTAACTGTTACGTGTGATGGAGCCCCGCTTTCCTGGAGATGGCTGAACACCCACCTACCCATGGTAAGCGGTGAATGAATTTCTTGGTTTGCTTTGCTTGCACGCGTGGCTTTTGCTTTATCTATTAAACTGTCTTTATCTCAACCCAAGTGAGATTTTTCTCACTTTTACTCTTCCGATTCTCTCCCCCATCCAAACTGGGGGAAGTGAGTGAGCAGCTGCATGGTTCTAGTTGCTGGCCAGGGTTAAGCCATGGCAAGGTCACAGGCTACATGAGTTTATAAAATCAGGACAAGCATCAGCTTTGTAAAAGGGGCTAGGTGAAAAATGCTGACAGCAGGGACACTCTTATAGGGGAGTACTCTACTCCACATCCTCACCCTCTTCCTGAACTGGAGGTTACATTTTATCAGCCCTCATTAAAATAAAACAGACAGGAGGAAAGTCTTATATGTGTGAAACCATGAAACAGATGAGGCTACAGTATGTATCCAAGTTTGGAAAAGAGTATAGCTGAGGTGGGAAGATCCAGAAAGAAAAGGGAAGGTCTTTCCAAACATGGTGTCCTGAGGCTGGAGTGTCCGTACACTAGCTTGGCATTCGGGATAGGGGAAAACCCAATGTGGGGGAATCCAGGGCTCTGGCAGCTGCGTTTCTCTGCTTGGGCAGAGATTACCTTGGGCTTGGACTGGATGCGGCCGTGAAGTGGGCTGCACCTCCCTCACCAGGACCTCATTCCCACGAGCTGGTGGGATGAGCCTTGATCCAGAGGCTGTGACTTCAGTGCTGGAGCACAGAGCAGGCAGCGGGCAGGGTGGGGAGGATCTGCTGTCCTGCGAGACTACTCGCCAATGGGAGAGGCCAAAGCTTTGGCCCGCGGAGCGGGTGATCTCTGCCCAGGCTGTGTAAATCCGGTACGGCTCTCAAGAGATCCTGTTTGGCCATGTGGGTGGAAGGAAGTGAGGTACTGTGGTTTGGGGAGAAAACAGTGTTTTAGCAAGGAGAGCTGTGCTGTGGAGTGAGACTCAGGGACAGGGAAAGTTATGAATCTGGAGATTTGGCCAGGGTGTTTGGAAAACATCTGCAGCAATTCATCACACAGCCCCTGTGAACGCCATGTGCAGAGCGTTCTGCCTCTGGCTGCTGTGTTACTCTGCCAGTGGGTTTTTTTGACATGCTGCAGTAACAACAGGGTCTTTCCTCCCATGTCCCAGTAGAAAATTATGCATTTAACACATGCAGGTCCCCATAAAACCAGGCCAGTAGTTTGTATGCCACAGGGGAAGCAGTGGATTAATCCCCCGCCTGGGGAGTGAATGTGTTAAACATCATCACATTAGCACATCTTCAAAATCCTGAACCCAAGCTGAGGTCTTGGTTCACACCAAATGAAAGCAACGTCCCTCGGAGCTGTCAGACAAGGAAAGGGTCTTGTGCAGTTGTTTGCAGAGAGTCCCCATATAGCTAGGGGATTTGGGGCTGTTTTGCCCACAAGGCTTCTCACTAGCTGATTTACTGCCTGGGAAAATGCAGCCAAATGGAAACCTGAGGAGTCCTTCCTTTCTAGCCTGACCTTCTCACAGCATGGGCTCTTGTGAAAAGGGGGAGTTGGGGTTCCCGTGGGACAAAGAGCACCCACCCACAGACCAGGGCTTCTCCTGCTGAGGACGCATGCACTGGGGCTCAGGATAGTGTTGGGCAGACTTCCGAAATGCATCATCGAAATTCTCATCCACACTTCCCCAAATATCATTGCCTCTGGGCTGCTTCGCTTCTGATGGCAGGAGAGGGACCCTCCTGCACGAGCATGGCCGCTTGCAAAGGAGAGACCCACTGCAGCTGTGGTCTGGGAGAGCCCCAGTAGACCGGACTCCCTCAAAGTGAACCGCTTCTTCACCCAGTGTGTGTTTCTGTGCTGGAAAGCCTTAAACAATCCTGCTAGAGAGCATTGCTGTGAGATTTGCATGACCACCCTGAGTGTTTGCACACTAGCAGTTAATTCCCTGGGAAAAAAACACCAATAGGAAATAAATGCAAAGATCTTAGCTCTGGGGAAGGAGGTCTCTCATCCACTGTTTGCTGGGGAAATACTAATGTAGTTGGTTGCATTCCATGTCCTGTGCTTCTGCTGTTTGCTGCAGGTAGAAACAGGGTACTGGGCTTGGTGCAACCAGTATGGCTTGTGACCCTGAACTCCCTGTCCATCACGGAGTACACAGTGAGCAGCCTCTGGCCTGTGGTGGTGTTCTTATGTTCATGAAGCTCAGATAGGAACACGAAGGCTAGAAGTGGTGGGTACATCGGCCACGCTGGCGATTGCATTCGGATATAACTCTGAGCTTCTGACACCAGCGAGCTCAGGCTCTGGCTGACGCTGAGTTTGAGTCTGAGTCCCATGGAGGATGGAGAGGACCAAGGGCCAAAGACAAATCTCTTCCTATTTCTCTCAGGGTTGCTGGTAAATGTACAACAGATTTATGTTCTTCTCTGCTGTTGTAATACTCATGGATAAAGGCTAAAATGGTGCTGACTCTGCTTATTAGAGGAAGTTCAGGCATGGGGCATATGTACCTCCGAGAGGAAAGGCTTTCCAGTCAAACACATTTACGTTTATTCCCAAATGTTCCCATATTCACCTTCCAGGTGAAGAAAGGAACACCAAACCTTTAACATTGACAGGGCCTGTCTTTTCCCATCTCAAGATATTTTTAGCCAGGACAGCGAGGGTTGTTTTGCCATATGTGTTTGGAAAGTGTCTGTGCAGTGGATGGAGGAGACCACAGCCAGGCTCAGTCCGGCCACCCCACTGCCCCACTGCCTCTGCCACCTCTGGGGGCACTGGGTTGTGGAGCATGTAAGGAAAGAGCTTACCATGGCCCCATGGCCCCTCTCTGCCCAGAGCCAGCAACTGGTCAAACTGGGTGCTGCTGCAGCAGCTCTTTGTGGTTATTGCCCAGGCACTGGGCTGAGTGCTGAAGGAGGCAATGCCTGCTGTGTGGTGAGCATGGCCTGGCGTAACCGTGCATGCTTTTGCTTGGGGTGGTACACGGTCCTGTAGCACAGAAGATTAAAACTGGTGAAAGTCCAGAGGTTTGGAAAACAATGTGATGCCAGGTACAAAACAGAAGAGACCTGGCAGTAACCGTACAAATAAATCTGCTTCAGTGCTTACTGAAATAGAACATACTGGGAAAGAAAAACCTCCAGACACTCCTACATCCATGTAAACAGAGGTCCACACAGTCAGAGTGCACTGGGCTGTCCTGGTGCCAAAGGACAGACAATAAGCCATGGCTTTACGAACTGCTTTTCCTAATTGCTCTTTTATTATGTTCCCTATTTAGTTAATAATTAGGAGTTAGAGGAGAAGGCAAATGCCAGTTCTGAGTCTGTGGTGTGGTGACTGATGCTAGAAGAGGTTGCAGGAATATATTTAGATTTTAATAGAGCATTTGACACTGTGTCTCAAAGTTTTCTGCGCAAAACTGATTAAGACAGGCTATATACGAAAGCTAATGATGGAAAAGACTGCATCAGGTGGAGGAAGGTATCTAAGTTTCTACAAACATCACTGCCAGATTAAGATCTGATTAATCAATTCAGACTAACATCACATTAACATCATCTTCGTCTTTGCTGCCAGTTTCAGACAAGACCTTTCAGCTCCAGGCTACCACATCATCTATTGCATAGGTAAGAGGATTTGATGAGCCCCATCCTGTTCCCTGTGGGCAGCAATCATTCCCAGAATTGAGCTTGTTGTTTTCCTTTATTCAGTTTCATCTTCTTCTAGATTCAAAATTTACTGGAAGTTTCCATGTGCTGGAAATCACCTTTTCATTACTCCTGGACTTGATTTAAGACACAAGGCAGAGTTTTTCAAGCCACTTTCAGCTAGAATGACTTCCAAATTCAGCTGTCCATTTTTTATCTCTCTGAGTGCATTCAGCTGAAACTAAGAATCTTTTATATCAAGCAATTTTGAAATGCTCCAGATGTGCAAGCACGTGCATATCATCTCTGTAAGGACTTCTGATTTCTACTCATATCTCACACTCGGTTTCTTGCTCGTGCATCTGCTAGGAGCACATCCTTGCATTCACTGGTGATATCTGTGCTAGAATAACCTTCCACTTCTCATCCTTGTCAGCAAGGTCGGCATTATCAGACAGCTCCAGCTCTCAGATTTATTCACAAAAGTTCCCATCTGCTGTTTTTGATGTGGAAGGAATGTAAATTCCTTTCCTGTATCATCACTTTAATGCCTCATCTCTAGAAAAAATAGTAGTGGTGGGCACTTGGAACATCTTGGAAGGGTCGTTGTTTCCATACCATGTTATCTGCCCGAAGCAGTTATTCTCCATCTCTTGAACAGCTTTACACACCTTTAGTATCTCCACTGAGTATCTCCAAAAGACAGAAACTCCAGTCATCAGTAGAGGTAGTTATTAGTAGGGAGTCATATCAGTCTGCAGATGAAAAAGTTGCTTCAGTTCTCCTTTGTACTTTGAAGTGAGTACTGATTAAGAGCCATCAGAGGTGCTGTTTTGCAATCAGCGGCTGTAGCTTTTACCAGTAAGCCTTTTTAAGACGGGCCAGCAATAAAGACCCTCTTTCATAGCCTTCTAATTTCCCCAGGCAATATGATCATGCCCAACACTCTGGAAGACCATAGCAACTTTGAACAATTTTTGTTTTGATCATATTAAACCAGATACGTGATTCCAGTAGGCATCGCTGGATCTGTATCACACCTGGCTGCAAAAACACAAGGTGAATTCCCTGTGAATTTGGTATTTATCTTTGTTAGGGTTGAACCCAGCCTTGACCTGAATGAGGAAGGGTCTGGTCCAGCTCTCCTGAGGGGAACACAGGTATCAGCGCAGAACTGCTAATGGGGTGGTTGAGGTCTCCAAGCCCCTGCTGCCCCCAGTAGATCAGCCAGTAATTTATCACCTCTGTTTTCAGTTTTTATCTCTAGGTTGAGCTGACAAAATAGTGCTGGCCTTACAACAGGGAGTCGTTGAGTGGCCATGGCCTCCATTCAAATTCAAAAGCCCCAGATAAGGGGCTAATTCTGACTGTGGTGATGTGGTTTGTCTGGGAAGCTCTTTCCTTGGCAATTAAATCAGCTGGGAAAAGAGCGTGCTCTCCTGCAAACTGGGACAGAGTGTGAAAGGACTGGATGAGAGGCATCGGAAGCTGGAAACCCTCTTTTTATTTTCTCTGTATCAGGTGAAGTCAGCTTTAGCAGGAGCTGAAGGCAAGAGAGAACCGACTCAAAGCTGTGGCTCTTTTCCCGAGGCAGGAGGACAGATGTATGGAGTGTTGCACTCGAGTGCCTGTTGTTGTCTCCAGAAGCTGCCCTCTCCCTGCTAGGTGTGCGAGGTATCAGTGGCATGTTCAGAAACTCTTTGCACAGCCTGTGCTCTGGGTCTGTTTGCTCATTTGGGTCTGTTTGCGCATTCTGCTCCTCACACGGATGAAGAATTACATTAGTCTGAAGAGTTAAGCAGGAGGGCTCAAGGTGAAGTGAGTGTCCAGAAAGGGGGGATTAAGCATCTGGGTGTTGGGCTAGGGTGGGTCATAAGTGAACCCAGGGTGGGGGGCAAGTAGCTTGAACATAACCTGTGAGTCTGTGGCCTGGCAAGAAATTCAGAGTATCAGGACCAAAGAACTGATTGGACTTTGTTGTATTCAAGACTTCCAGGGGATTCAGCAGCTCTCATTTCTCCTTCCTCTGAGGCAGGAATCTCCCAAACTATTATCAGGACTGTCCCCTTTCTTGGAGCAGACTCTCCACCTTGCTGCTGTTGGCATCAGACCTCTCCATCCCCACCAGCCCTCTGCGAGACCTCTCTGGGAGCGGGGCCAAGGCTTGGCCGCGTCTGTCAGCATGAGAACCTCAAACGCCCACTGCAGTGGACCAGCTCCACAGAGGGAAGGTCCCATAGCCCTGTGAGCCCTCCTGGGGCAAACCCACAGCCCTGCAAGCCCATGTGCCAGACTCGGTTGGGCAACAGGTTGCAGGCTGCTGGGAAATTAAGAAAAGCATTTCTCCTGCTTGGGAAGGAGGGATGCTGTGTTGAGTTTATGCTGTATCTGTGCTGCAGATCAGGAGATAGCTAAACACTCTTGAGCTGTCAGACCTGGCATTTTTCATCAACCTGAACTTGATTTTTAGAAATTACTGTTAGTTACACTCTCCAACCAGAAAGCACAGGTCATTGATCTTCACAAAGCAAGTACCATCCATTGCTGCATCTTGTGACAGCTCATTAGGAGTTGCCTCCATTCCAAACCATGCTCAGCGTCTGTGTCTCAGGTCCTGGACCTGCGGAGGCCTTGTAACAAAGGTGCAAATCACTGATGAGCAGAAGATAAAGCCCAGCAGCTGACCCAGAAGTGAAGTAGGTGTATCAAACAGGATGATTTTTTTTTGTCATTGTCTTATCTGCAACCCCAGGCAGAGACCGAGGCTACCTCTGTTTGAAGCTTGATGAACAGGAGTGCATGTGCACCAAGTTTCTCGGAGCTGTACTACCAGGGCAGGATTTGGCCTCACAGGTGCAAAATGTCAGTGCTGAAGTTAGTGGTGTTAGCCTTGTTCACACACTGCCTGGTGATTTAAAGCATAGCTGGTGTCTCGTCCCTGAAAAAGCAACACGTTCCCCAAGACTGTTGTCCGTGATGCTGCCCTGCCATCACAGAATGATTGCTCTTCATAAGCTTATCAAGAACTGGAAAAGTGAGAGACTTTCAGCATTAATTATAGCTCATTTTTCTGGCAGCCCACTGTTCCACAGCTGATTTAGAGCTGCCTGAAGAGAGGTTAAGAGCCCCATTGTCCGACTGTGTGGAGAAGCGATCAAAAATAGGAATAGTGCAACGGGGGAGAAGGATGCTCCTGACACCGTGACATGCCTTTGCAGCAGCCTTTGCTCCCTGCTACGGCAGAGTGGCCAGTGGCAACATCTGATGCAACAAAGTCATCACTGCTACATATCAATTAAGCCAAAAAGCCCACCAGAATTCTCCGGTTTCCTTCTACTTGTCCAGAGACCTCTGCATCTCTTGGCTTTCAGGACATCCTGGTTTTGGAGCTCCAGGCTGGGCAGCCATGCCCTGCTACCATTCCTCTCGTGGCCGCCTCCTCGCAGCAACCCTACAGCTGCAGAAGAGCCTGGGGAAGGCTGTTGCGGAGCCAGCGCAGAGGGGAATGGCACCTGCAGTTTACTCCCCTTTAGGTGGGCAGCAGCATGCCCTAAGAAGTGCTGTGAAATGCAGCCAGTGTAAAGTAGTTCAGACCCCTTCTCTTTACCTGCCGTGACTATTAACTGCGCAAGCGCTGTGTGGGTCAGGACCTGCACTCCGTGCTGAGTTGGCAGGCTCGGGCTCAGCCTCTCGCAGAGCAGCTGCTCGGCTCGAGCCCTCGTGAGGAGCTGCTTCTACCCCACAAGCCCTCGCTTGGCTCTGATGCTTTGCATCAAGGGTGCTCTCGATTTGAGAAGGGAAAGCGTTTTTCCTGCCTTATTCAGAGCATGCCTTGAGCGTTTTGGCTTGGGAACCCAGCTCATACCACAGTTCCTCTGCCAGACATGGGCCTATCATGAGTTTTTTTCTGTTTAATCATACAAAGAAAAATGTATTTGCCTTTCTCAGCAGACATTTTCACTGCAGTATCTCCTTCTTAGTCCCAGAGTATATTTTTCTCCCTACTGAATTATATGGTTTACTTTGGGTGCTCGTGTTTTGCCAAACGTAAAGCATGAGGATGATGCTTTTTGGAGATGGACTGATGAGGCCCCGCTATTCCCAGCCCAAAGGTTAATGCTAACACAGGGTTTTGTGGGAAGCTCCTTGGGGCTGCACAGAAACACATTTATCTCTGAGTGCTTCTGGGCAGCTTGGCTGGTAAATCACAGAAGTCTTAACCTCCAAATCACCAGGCAAAGCCTGACGTTAGGGGCATTGCTAATGACAGGCAGTCCCATAAACCTCTCAGGCTGGCAGCAGAGGCTGCTTATAAAAATTGTCACTGTTTGAGCATTCTTTGAAATGTTTAACTTGAATTAAATGTTCTGTGGCCCTGCAGCATGGCAGGTGGATGCGCACAAAATACCAATGGGAAGAACACGGCAAATTCAGGCAGTTCCCTGTCTGAATTTAACACAGGTGTATATAATATGGACCTAACGCCTGTTTGTTTTGTCCAGGAAGGCACAGTGTGGATACCCTCCTGCAGCTCCCACCCCACCCTGCAGAGCCTGCACAGCTGGCCACCACGCTGAGATGGTCCCATCTGCAGCAGAGTATGGAGGGCAACGACTGGACAGAGCCAACTTTTGGGCTGGCTGAAGGGGCTGCGTAAAGAGGGCCCGACTCTGCTTCCACTTGCACAGCTGTAGATTGGTGTGGGGTATGAAGGTGTGCAGTCGCAACGTGGCAGGTTGCAGGTGGGTTGTGTCTGTGGGTGATTGCTGGCAGCTGGCAGAGGGGTGCAGAGAGGCTGGTGGCTGCAGGCTGCAGCTGGGAAGCATTATCAGCTCCAGCTGCATCACCAGTGAAAAGCAGGGCAAGGGGGGAGGAGAAATGATCTACAGGAACTGAGGGAATGCAGGGAAGAGTAACCACCCTGAAAGAGCAGTCTGTGGTGCTAGGAAAGCACTGCAGGCCTTTGCTCCTCTGGTTTCTCTTAGGGTAGCGGGATTCCCTGGGACATCAAAACTGCAGGGCTGGCATGCTGCTTTGATACATGTGAGCTTATGAAGTGGTGTGTCCCCTGCCTGCAGCCCGTAGCATTCTGTGTGTTTACCAGTGTAGTGTTTTTGCATGATTTAAAAAGCAACATCTAGCTTAGGACAGCGTTTCACTTTTTCCAGCCGTCCTGCTCTAGCAGATGTCTCCTGACTTTGAGGTTATAAGCGTAACCGCTGAAGAACTAAAAAATGCAACAGGCGGCTTCTCGCCAGCCAGGCGGGCTGCCCGGTGCGTGGGGAGCAGGCAGGGCGAGTGGGGTGCTGCTGCCCCCCTGCCTGTGCTCGCTGCACCTGCCCGGGGGGCCGGGGAGGGAGGGCAGGAAGCAGAGCGCTGCGGGGTGAGCTGGGAGTACCTCGCTTCGTACTCGCTGGCGAGCTCAGCTCGCTTGGCGGCTCCGTGCACCTTTGCGGCGCTTTGAGGGGCAATTTCAAACTGAGAAAACGAATTGCAACGGAGCAGCGAGGCCCCCGACTCGGTAAGCACCGCTGCACCCCTCCGGCCGGGCTCGGGGGGCTTCGCCGGGACCACGCACCGGCTCACCCGCGGCTCTTCGTGCTGCCCCCGCACCCACCGCGGGCGGGATGGAGCCCGTCCCGTTCCCCCCCGCCGCCCCGGGCCCTCCCGGCGGCCGAGCATCCCGGGGCGGGGCGGGCTGGGCTGTCCGGCGGGCGGGGGTGGCTCCCGGTGCCGCCCCTCCGCCCGCTTCCTCCGCCGCCTCCCTGGGGTCACGGCCGGAGCCCGTTGCCCTCCGGCGGTAGCGGGGCCGCGCCGGGGCTCCCCGGCCGCATCCCCGGCGTGCGGGTCGGCTGCGCCGCGGGAAGCGCCCGAGGGACGGCGGAGCAAGTGAGTGGGCTGCGGTGGGGAGCTCCCCCCGCTTCTCCCCTTCTCTCCCCCTTTTACCCCGTTCTTCTTCTCCCCCCACTTCCACGGGGGTTCCCTCCACCTCGCCCCTGCCCGTCGGGAGCGCAGGACTGTGCCGCAGAAGCCCGGGAGTTGCAAAACATCTCCTGGCTTTACAGCACGCTGCTTTTTTTTTTTTTCCCTTTTTCCCCTTACACTTGGAGTAGCTAATTGGATAGGAAAACACTAACTGCAGGGGTGGGATTACTTCATGCTCTTGCAATGCTGTTTTGCTGTTCGAGTTCAGTCTTTTCGCGTGAAAAGAGCCTGCCTGGTGGTGCTGCTCTCTGCCGCCAGCGCCTTTTTTTCTTACCAGGTCTTCACTTTTCAGGAAGATTTCGTTGTCTCTGTGGCTGCTTTGGTTTCAGAGGAGATTTGCTCTTTTGAACGGTGCGTTCAGCGGGTCCTGCAGTAATCCCGACACATTGCTGCGTGCCCTGAGGCTTGCTCGTCTGGCAGGTTAATTCCATCACTAGGGTCTTGGGGTTTTTTTGTTTTTCTTTCAAGGGTATATTTCTGCAGAAAACGTGAGATCCAGTGAGGTGATAATGCTGTGCTTGGTTTGCTAGCAGCGGGCTGTTTTGTCCCCAGCCTGATGTCCTGGGGAGGGACAGATTCCTGGCTCCTGCTGCCATGGGTTGTCTCGGTGTGGAGCAGCTCTGAGCTCTGCCTCATGTCCCTGGAGGTTATTTTCCTCTTCTGTTGCTGAAAGTTGGATTTCCTCAGGTTTGTCTGAGAATGGGGGAACAGGGAAAGTTCTCATATAGGTGGCATTGAAATTCAGCCAGCCAAACCTAATGGCTCTCCTAAGAATACAGTATTTCTAGATGTGCTCCTTGAAAAGCTTGTTCTTTAATGTGAGCAAGGAGTTATGTGTTGTCTTAAAGAAGAATGACTNAGGGAAAGTTCTCATATAGGTGGCATTGAAATTCAGCCAGCCAAACCTAATGGCTCTCCTAAGAATACAGTGTTTCTAGATGTGCTCCTTGAAAAGCTTGTTCTTGAATGTGAGCAAGGAGTTATGTGTCGTCTTAAAGAAGAGGTGAGTCCTGGACATTGGTTCCTTCAGGCCAGGAGTTAGCAGGATGCTTAAACGTGGGGATGAGCGACCTGGGGCTGGTCCTTGGGTTGGCTGGTGCACGTTTGCCTTGCTGGAAAGTGTGCAAATGACGGCCTGGTTTCCCGCTCAGCTTTCCTGCATGGTGCCCTTCAAAAGGGGATGCAAAGCGTGGTGCTCAGGAGCAGCTCACTTATCCTCGCTGGTTTTCCCCTACAGGTACTTTTTCTTGCTCTCTACTGACAATTACAGCAGTAAAATAGGGAGGGAGCTATTTGTCTTCCTTCTTTATTGTAAATATTCTACCTGTCAAACAGTAACCCTAGAAATAATTAAAAGCAAGGAAAGTTGCTTTGTACGTTTTAAACCTGGGCTTCCCCTGATGGTATCATCCTCCGGGGTGCGGCTGTTCTGCTTTACTTGCCTGAATTAATTGCGGTACTGAGAACTCCCATGTGATCCCTGGAAGTCGTCCTGCATGTTGAAGAGTTTAAAGCTTGCTGAGTAGCTGCTTTTCTTCCCTAAAAGGTAGAGCTGTTAGGTGGGAAATTTCCTATCCCAGCCTGTCCCTGGGACCTGAAAGTTGACCTTTGCAGCTTTCACCCCACCAAAGGTGGTTTTCGTCGATATATTTTTAAGTTGCTTGTCTCATCTGAAATTAGGAAAACTTGATATTTCTTGTAATAGTTGCATGAATTAGCGTATGCCCTTCCTTCTCCCCTTCTGCTAAGCAAAAGCCCACATCCATTTTGATGCTAAAAATAATTGTTTAAGTGCTTCCTTAGACCCAGGGCACCTGCAGTCCATTTGTGTTTGCGCACTGGGGCTGTGTTAGTCTTGGATGGTCTTCTCCAGTGCAGGGAGAGGGGCTGGAGGTGTAGGGAAGGCAAATGCCTTTGGTGAGGTTGATCCACACTGCAGAAGAGCCAAAGCCTCTGCAAGGAAAGCGATGTAATCTTGGTGTCTCTTCTTGGAGAATGGCTTTTTTTGGGCTGAGGCATCTCCTGCCCTGTGCAGTGCAAGCAGCGAACATAACTTTCTCAGTGACATCTGCTGCGATGTTAGTGGGGAGCAATTTGTGCTTTTGATGTTCCTCTGGGTGAGAACTTGGTGACAATGTATTGTGTGTTGCTACAGGATAATTAAAACAATGGTCAGAAAGGGGCAAGATGTTATCCTCAGTGTGGCAGTCATTATGGCAATGGGTCTTTTAATTACCAGCCCATTACCTCCAGTGAGTTATATAAGGTGAGAGCAAACACTCTTCTTGTTAGCTTTAAGGATTTAATTTTTTAAGAGGGCAAACGATTGTCATTTGCACAGAGCTCAGCCACGGTAATGCTTGTCTGCTGCCCTCCACTTCGCAGCATCATTAGGGTTGGGAATTCCAAGGGAGCAGTGTGGGGCAGGGGTTGGCAGCCCACACTGCTCCGCTCCCCTCCAAGCAGTGGAAGGGACCGTGTGTCCGGAGCCAGCAGCAGTGTGGCTGGGGAAACCCGGGCTTGGAAGTACAACTGCAGGGGATATTGCTTGTGGCAGGGAGCTGAGCCAAAGTGTAACCGAGAGCCCCATCCGTCCTGGCTCCCGGCGGTGGGAGCTGGCGAGGGCACCAGGACGCCTGTTGGTGCACTGCTGGCAGTGCCTGGCTGCTCTCTGGCTGCTGCAGCGCTGGGGACACGGCTGCAGCCACTGCTCATGGGGGCTTGTGTCCCTCCTAAAAGGAGAAATGTGCGTTGGCTGCTTCACCAGCCCTGGGCTGAGCTTGGTGTCTGTGGCAGCAAGGGCCAGGGCTGTGCTCAGCTTGGGGTGGAGTTTCTTCCCCTTACAGCCTGCATCCTCGCCAGGCTGTTCTTGCCCTTCCCTTGTCACTTATTTCGTCTCTCTGTGCTTTAATGTTGTGATGTTAAATGACATCTTTGTGGTCAGCCATGGCAAGTGAGTGATGCTGTATCCTGCTGAGGCCGTGTAAAATGCCACAGCCTGTTTGCTGGGGGCTGCAGGCCCTGGAGCAGGGAGGGACAAGTGTGAGCCCCTGCGGGTCCTGGCCCTGGGCAGACCTATGACCCCGCTGCCCTGGGGCTGCTGCTTTCCTGCATCCCCTTGCCTATCTGCTCAGCAAGTGCTGCTGGAGCCTCTCACTATTTTGTGTGGTTGTCTCAAAACCACAGGGTTATCTCTGTCTCATTGGGTCAGAATGAGAGCACATGGGCCAAATCGTGCCCTCCCGCTGAGAGCCAGGACACTGCTGTTTTTTTTGGGGATGCAAAAAGGTATGAAGAAAGGCCACATAGCTGGAGGATGAGTGCAGAGCTGGGGGACAGCGGTGACATTTTGGTGGCACTAAATTGCCCTGGGCAGAGTTACAGGGTAGACTGGATGCTGCTGCTCTGATGGAACCAGTTACTGTGGTCTCTGCTTCCCTTTGGCTGCTGGGCAGGATGGGAGAGGAACCTCTGCAGCTGGGGCCATCTGATTCCCTTGCTGCTCCTCTCCCTCCCTGAAGGAAGGGTTGGCAGTGTGGCTGGGTGCTCTGATGCTGTTGAAGCCATGTCTTGCTCAGCCGCATGTTGTCACTGAGGGCGGGGGACAGGATGTGGCTGGCTGGGTGACCTTGCTCCAGGATGGTGCCTGTAGGAAAGGCAGCCTGAGACCACAGGTTTCCCACCTCTGAGGAGTGAGGGTCTACTTTGCCAAGACCCGCCTGCATTGGACGGGGGGATTGTACCACCGATGGCCTTGTGCTCGGGTCCCCTTCGGAGCGATGGCTGACCTTTGGTGGTACCAGACATTGTGCAGCCCGATCGGGCTGCAGTGGCGATGCTGAGAGTTGCCTATGGGTGCTCACAGCCCTGGGTGAGTGGGTCTGGCACAGCTTGTTCTAGGTACAGTGTTTGCACTAGAGAGCCCAGGCTTTCAAAAGCTTTAATAGAAAGTTACTTCTTGTGATAAACTGATGGCTTCATTTTTTTGACCTTTGAAAGCTTTTCATGCATTAGCTACATGTAGGAAATCTAATTTTCCATGCTGAGAAATGGTGAGTTCTAGTGCTGAAGCAGAATGACCGACATGATCTTTCTTTTTTTTTTATTATATCTAGCAGAGCTCACGTAGTGTGAAACAGGGCTTGGTTCCCGGGCTGCGATCCTCTGCTTCAGAGAGTCTGTATCCGCATGACAGCAGAGTTGAAAAGGGGAACTGGGAGAATGTAGTAGAATTGTTTCCTTTTGATGACTGTGAAGCTCCTGAGAGACACCAAGGCACAAGGGCTTCCAGACTTAAAGAAGTGTTTTGGTAGTCGCTGAAGAGTAGCTTGAGGGGGGAAAAATGAAATGCTGAAATGATGGAAGCTGAGGACTGCTTGATCCTGAGCCCCCTGGTCCCTGGGGCTCCTCTGATGCTGCCCCACTGGCAGTGGCGATTGGCGGTTGGGGTCTGGGCCTGCTGGGCCGAACAGCGTTTTGGCATTGCGCTGTGTGCATCTGTGTAGCCGTCACTGCGTTGTCGTCTCTTCCCTTACCATTCCTTTAGCTTCCTCGGGGTGCAGTGTCTGTGCTGGCCCTGTTCTGGGCGCTCTGAGGTTAGCGTTTGTAAGGCCTCTCCCAAATGAGAGGCAGCAACCTGCCTGTCCTCCTAAGGACTTGTCCCTGTTCTCCCCACAGCTGCCGTGGGTTACAGAGCACCCAGATGAACACCCTGTGTGTGCCTGCAAGTCACTGTGGTGACCCAATCTGACTTTGGGGATGTGTGGTGTAATATATGCAGTATAAAACCCAGTTCTTGCTCTGTTTTTATTTACAGGAGGTATCTGGGGACAGCATCACCTCAAGGCGCTTAGTGTTTGTGCGGTGCTGCAGACTCAGCTGTGGTAGAGGACGACTGCCTCTTGGAGAATCCAAAGTGACGCTGGGAGAGCTGCCCCCAAGTGTGAGACTGCAAGTGGTAAGAGTTAGGCAGGGCAGCTGCCTGTCCTGCATTTAGGGTTTTCTAGAGTGCTAAGAATGTACACACATGGACAAGAGGCCCCTGAAGTCCCTCAGGTGTTCTTTCTTTCACTTGCAAGTTCCCCTCTGCCATATGTTGGTGTGCCATTAAAATGGGAAGAGCGCAGTTGCCCTCTGGCTGCGTGTCGTGCTTTAACCCCAGCCGGCAACTAAGCCCCACACAGCCACTCGCTCACTCCCCTCACAGTGGGATGGGGGAGAAAATTGGAAGAGTAAAAGTGAGAAAACTCATGGGTTGAGGTAGAGACAGTTTAACAGGTAAAGCAAAAGCCGCATGTGCAAGCAAAGCAAAATGAGGAATTTGTTCACTACTTCCCATGGGCAGGCAGATGTTCAGCTATCTCCAGGAAAGCAAGGCTCCATCACATGTAACAGTTACTTGGGAAGACAAAGGCCATAATTCCGAACATCCCCCTCCTTCCTTCTTCTTCCCCCAGCTTTATACGCAGAGCATGACATTGCATGGTATGAAATATCCCTTTGGCCAGTTGGGGTCAGCTGTCCCAGCTGTGTCTCCTCCCAGCTCCTTGTGCACCCCCAGCCCATTGCTGGTGGGGTAGCATGAAGAGCAGAAAAGGCCTTGATGCTGTGCGAGCGCTGCTCAGCAGTAATGAAAACATCTCTCTGTTATCAACACTGTTTTCAGCACAAATCTAAAACATACCCCCATACCAGCTACTATGAAGAAAATTAACTCTATCCCAGACAAAACCAGCACACTGTGCTTGAGCTTCTTAGATTGGACCTCTTCTTTTCCCTGCTATTTTGCTGTAAAAACCTCTAACAGTAGAGTACAGAGGGGAAATTGGACTAATATTTTCCTTAATTGCATTTTTTTGGATCATAAACTGAGTATCAGTACTGCTAGTTAACCTGTGTGTCAGACTTGATTGGGGACTGTAAGGCGTATGCACACAAAAAATCCCCATGACTTCACAGCAGATGCAGGCATGCAATCTGCCCTACTAGATGCAACCCTGTAGTGCCGTGTGTGTTTGTAGGTGGCCAGTGGTCTGCCTGGAGTGACTCCAGACATGCCTGTAGCCTATGGGGACTGCAATCAGAGTCGTCGTCTTTTGTTTTTGTTTTTTTTTTTTTTCAAGTTTTTCCTCATCTGTGAGATGGGGAGAACTCTTTTTTCTTTCCCAGGTCCCTGAGCGCAGAGCTGTAAGACCTTGTTAATTAGTGATTAGCAAGTGCTTGGAGGCTTTTGTCTGCAGGGCAGAGGGAAAGGGGGGTGGGAGTGGGGGTGTGTGTGTATGTTATCTGGCAGCAGTATCTTGAGGTCTTTTTGTCCCTACTGTTGCAAGCACAGAGGGAAACCTTGGTTTGGCCTTGAAGTGGGAGCTGTGTTGTGACTGTGCCATAGGTGGTGGTATGCATCACTGTGAGGAGATGACTTGGTGATTCCAGGTGGATTAAATCAGGCACTGGCTGCAGGTGATGCTGTGCGAGAAGTGTTTAAACCCCCCTCTGCTGCAGCCTGCTTCCCAATCTGCCTGCTGCTACCCACAGGGGTCCCAGCCCCTCTCCCTGCTGAGCAGCAGGATCGTGTCACAGCCTCATTCAGGGGGTCTTCCCTCTGCTTCATCCTCGAAACCTGACAGACTGTATCTTCTTCTTCCCAGGCGTGAGAAGAGACACCTTTGCTGGGGTGGCTCATTCCCCAGGCTCTGAAGCTGGTACGTGCTGAGCGAACGAGGGTGTACCCCTGTTTGGGACTCACAGCGGTGTCTGCGCATTACGCTGTGGTGGAGGTGAGATGACAATGTTAAATACGCTAATCCTCTCAAAGGGGAAAACGTAATCTGGGGAGGTGGCTCTTCATGGAAGTAATTAGGAAGGATCCTTGCTAGTGTGCCGGTTCATCATGTAGAAGGGGATTGACTCGAGGGGAGCTGGTAGGTTTACTTTGAGGCTGATGCCTATTAAAAGAGGGGAGGTGTGCGGGAGCTCCAGCGAGCTCCTGGTCGGTTCAGTGGAGTGTTTCGTGGGGTTAATAACCATGGTGTGAAATGTCACAGAATGGCAAAATCTCTAACTGCTATGAGGCTTTACAGTGAGTCTGGATGTCCAAAGTTGTTTTCTTCATTAAAAAGAAGAGATGAGACTTCGGTTTGTCATTAAGGAGGAGGAAACCTGCTATGCAGGTCTGGCAGGGATCTGCCTTGGCTGGGGTGTACCCACTTGTCCTGGCGCCTGCTTTGAAGAGGCACAAGGCTGCTTCCCGGCACCTTGGGCTATTGTTTCTGGCTGGGTTGAGTGGTGTTTCTCCATGCTCGCTTACAGCATCGGGTGCAGATTGTTTCCAGGGAACAGTGCTCTAGATATGCAGATGCTGGCTTGGGTTTTCTCCTATGCAAAATGGGCTTATAGGAATGTAGTGAGCTCCTTTATAAAACAGCTTGAGATCTAATGAAAGGCATCACTGTGTAAGAGAAAAATATTGTTAGTGAGTTACTCACATCGTTAACGAGGTCAGATCATTGCCTTGTAACAAAATTAGTTTGTTTTGCTTTAATCAGTGTTAGTAGCTAGAGTGCTCAATAATTACTCATGTCCTTATGAAAGAGATGGGACAGCATGAGTATAGCTGCTGGCAGACTTCTCTGCCTCTGAAATGAATTGCGCAGATTATTTTGGGAAGGCATCTTTCCAGATGCACAGTGCCCCTGGAGTGATGCTGGCAGAACCCAGCTTCAGCCAGGAATGATCATGGCCCATAGCATGGCTCTTCTGTAAAGAGCTGTCCTTAGGGGTGTTCAGAGAAGCATTAGCAGCAGGAACATCTTTGGACTTTGTTGCTGCTGTCTTCGTTTTTATGATCCCATTTGACATGCAGCATGCTAGGTGTCTCGCAGAACTCTTCCTTTCTTTAGTCTATGTAAATTGTGAAGACCCCAGGGGCTGTCAAATGTATGGGCTCTCTAAAACAGAAAATATTCTCCTAGGTATTTGCACATCTACCATCTTTTCTTTGGTTTTTTTGGTGGGTTTTTTTTTTTCTGATGTCGGTAGTGTGTTCTCTGAAAAGGCAATTTGCGGCAGTCAGGATGGATGAGCAGGGCTGAGGGCAGCTCGAGAGGATGCGGTGCTGAGAGCTGCTCACCTCGCACTGTGGTGGTGACTTGGCTCAGGAGAAATGATTGTCACTGGGCCATGCTTTTCCTTATGGGTGTGATGGAGGCGGCTGTGTAGTGTGCTAGGCAGGAGAGGGTGATGCATGTGCCATCACATATCCAGTTGCTGCATGGCGAGAGAAGAGCTGTGATGACAGGCAGCAGCAGGTACCTTCTTGTATGCCTTTCTCAGGGGAGTGTGGGGTGGGCTGCAAGAGCACAGGACATGCCATGCCCTTGGTCTCTCTTGGTAGACCTGTACCTGTAAACTGGGTCAGAGTGTAGCTTCTAATCAAAATTCAGGCTGAACTTGACCATCCCACACATGCTGGAAGCGAGTGGTTCTTCTCAAGTGTCTGCCTGGCAGCTCCCCTGGAGCAGTGTGGAGGGAGAGCAGAGCTGCAGCACTGCAGAGTCAGTGCGGGGAACGGCTCTTGCTGGCACTGCAGCCTCTGTTTCCTTTCTTGATGGGTCCTCACAGGAGCCTGGGTCAGGCTCTTTGAGTGCATACAGCTCAGCAGCTTATATTGAAGTTGTCCTTTTCTGTGACTTTCTGCAAAAGGACAAGTTCATGCTGGAGCCCCCAGCTTTCCCTCCCCTTAACCCACTTGCTGACTTCAGCTACAATATTGTTAATTCTTGCTATACTTTCCATTTCCTTCCTAATATTTCCTTCTGGCTTGGTTCAGATGTATTTTTCCCCCCCCGAAATTGAAGGAACTGATGTCTCTCTTTTGGAGAGGTGCCAGGTGTATTGGAACTGAGGCGGTTTGTGGGCTGAGATCTTGGCACCTTAGGGTTTGCCTGTCTAATTGGCCATAAATGGTGAAGTATCATTTGTCCAGAGTACGCAGGGGGCTTGCTGGGTCTGCTGTTCCATCAGTCCCCCACCACCAACTGCGTGGGGTGTCGGACGTGATGATTTAATGGACTCTTCCCTAAATACGAACCAGTGGTAGGAAATACTTGAATACAAGTTTGTGTAGCTGATGCCGTGTCTTTAGGTCGCAAATCCAGCTTCAGAGATTTGACTGCTGCATGGACCTGCTCCTCTGCTGCTGCCTGTCTGTGTTGTGAAAGCTCCTGACAAACGGACTGAGATAAGTGAGGAGCTCCTTGCTCATCTGTGCAGGCCCCTGCCACTACTCTTTGGTTTCCAGGAAGTGGAGATGGATTGTTCTTGAGCTTGGAGGACATGATCCGTGGCAATCAACCAAGTATCCTGGACTGCTGTTCTCCCCAGGACTGTGTCGCATGGGATTCCTCCAAGCAGGTCCCTGAACAGGCCACTGTCTGCCCTCCTGGAGTCCAGGGCTGTGGTCTGGAGGCTAGTTGTCCTGTTCACCACACTTGGGATCCTGAACTCCACCATCTCAGGGCCACTGCAGCCAAGGCTACTCATGACCTTCAAGTCTATGACCAGTTCTTCCTCGTTTGTAAGTACTAGGCTCAGCAGAGTGTCTCCTCTCAATGGCCTCTTGCTCTTCTGCATCAGGAAACTGTCATCAAGTGCACCAGAAACCACCTGGCTTGCTTGAGCCCTGCTGTGGTGTTCCTCCAGCAGATGCCGGGGTTGCTCAAGTCCTCTGTGAGGACCAGGATCTGCAAACATGAGGCTTCTTCCAGTTGTCTGAAGGTCTCATCTACTTTGTCCTGATCAGGTGGTCTGTTGCAGACACCCACCACAATGTCGCCTGTGTTGATCTGTCCCCCAGCCCTGAGACTTAAGTTCTCGACTGGCTCATTGGCTGTCCTAAGGCACAGCCCTATGCACTCCAAGCAACTCCTCCTCCTCCTCACTGTCCCACAGAACCCATTTCCATCCATCACAGCACTTGGTCATCTCACCTGTCCCACCATGTCCTGTGGTCCTGGGGAGGTCGTAGCCTCAGCTGTGCCCTGGATCTGCCTCCAGAAGTTGGGGGGAAGCCATGTCCCCCTGCAGCATCCTGGACCGTGGGGGCTTGAGCCATGCTCCGGCTACACCATGGGCCTCTCCTTTAATCGGTTTTGAATTTCCCACGTCTTAATTCTATTGAATGCCCTTAATTCCTGTGTCACGGAACAAGGAGAGCTCTGTACAGAAAAGCTCTGTTAGAGCCGTGTATTTTGGCAATTCTAAAAATACACCTCGCTGGCTGAGGCTTGTGCGGGGTAGCCATAGCAACATGGCTCCAGGAGCAGGGTTAAAAACAATTGCACCAATTAAGGGGGAAATAGAGCTGTTAAAGCTTATAAAATCTAAAAATTAAAAAAAAAAAGGCAACAGACACTGTGCATGGTGCTATGGTCTGTGGGCCGTCTTGTATTGGGTTGATTGAAACTGTCCCCCCTCCGCTCTTAAGGAGCATCCCAAGTGCGTGTTGACAACCTCACTGTTTCCATGGAGCATCCGGCTCTCGCCACGCTCAGCCCTGCCTGTCGGTCTGTGCGATGCAGCCGCCCCGCACACCCCTGCCTACGGCTCCCAAACCAACGGCGGCAAAGCAATATTAAACAACAGGTAGATGTGGGGATGCGTCGTCTTGAGAGTGAAATGTGGTGGCTCAAAGAGCAGTCCGGCTGAAACTTGGGGAGTGTTTTGAGGATAAAAGCTCTGTCTGAAGGACATTTTTGGCTTGCGGTGTTGGCCTGTGCGAGGGGGCAGATGTATGTTAAAATTCATGCGCTGAGCCAAAGCCCCTCGAAATCAGTGGTGATGGTTTCATTGATGGATTAGCTCTGGGCTGGGAAGGCAGGCCTGGTAAAAGCTACCACATGAGTCTGAAAGAAAAGGACTAATTTTGTTCAAAATATATTTGCTTTAATTATCCTTGCTGAGCTCTGGCCAGGGTTGGAGGAAGCCTCAGGAATGTGCTACCAGCCTGCTTGCTGGGGAGCGTCTCTCTGCCTAGAAACTTCTACTGGAGCAGGCTGGATGATCTGGTCCTTTGAAAAGCTTGAAATAAAATGATTTCAAGCACCTTTTTCCTATGCTTCATAGAAGAATATAATGGAAGGATTCAGAGTATCTCTTTCCAAAATATTCCAGGGTTTTTGCAGATGTTGCAGGTGTTTTCCCTCCCTTGCTGGCTGTGCTTTGCCACCCCGGTGTGCTGATGCCATCCCATGTTTGTTGGGTGCTGTGGACAAGAGGGCTTGGGTGCAAGTGTGCTTCTGCCTGATGCTTTGGGCAGTTTCTGATCCTGGAGCAGAGTGGCAATGATGATGCTGCCTGTCCTTGGACTTGAGCCTGGGCTGGTGATGGTTCCTGCCCTGCCTGTTGTCCCCAGGGCTGCTCAGCTCCCGTCTTGAGCAGTCCCACCGACCCTGAAGAGCCGCTGGAAGCCTCTTGCTGTGTGTGGAAGCACAGGAGAGGAGGGGCACCGGTTGCTTACTGGTTTTGCTTGGCGTGAAGCACACAGGCATCACTGCGGAGCCAATATCGGCAGAGGAGAGGCTGAGGTTAAAACTGTGCTGGGCTTGGAGCGGTGGATGCAAACCAGAGGTCTGTGGAGAGGAAGGAAGCGGGGGCCGCGCAGCTGTGCTCGGAGGATGCTGCGCCCGCTGGAAAGCAGCAGCGGGGTCTCCCGAGACAATTTAGGTGAAGGAAGATGTGATGAAGTCACCGGTTTACTTGGCCTGGTGGTGGCAGGAGGTGTTGATAGCGGTGCTGGTGGGGATGGGACGAGAAGTTCAGATTAAAGGTAGTGAGAAGGCAAACAGGCACTTCTGTCTTGTGTGTGCAGGGCATTGTCCCCAGGCTGGCAGCCTGCTGCATGGTGGCCGAGCTGTCCCGCATGTGAGGCAGTCAGTGTTTAACACAGCTGTCACCAGAGAAAGATCTCTGTGTCCCCGAGAGCAGGTCCTTACTGTCTGTTGGGTGTGAGTGAAACTTCGATGGTGCCCTGTAAACGCAGGCTGAGCTAGTGACTGGAACGTGATTTCAGGCAGGTGCAGCGGGGCCGGCATTAATGCCCTGGGAAGGCAGGTGTGGGTGCCCCTGCAGCTCCCAGGGACACTTGCTTTGCCAGATCAGTGGGGTCCGGGGGGTGGCATTGGTCCAGGGAGGTGGAAGTGCAACCCCCTGTGACCCTTCAGCAAAATTTTCCACTTGCAGAGGAGCTCTGGACAGGATGGGGATTTAGGTCTTTAGTTTAGGCAAATATGAAAAATTTTAGGGTGGATGTCTTTAACTCACTTTGAATTATGTTTTGCATTAATTTGGGTTAATTGAGCTGGAGGCCACCCTGTAGTGTG
>VUYV01000368.1:404542-474832 GCA_008711295.1 Anarhynchus alexandrinus | reverse complement strand
TTTTTTTTTTTTTTTTGCACAGGTTGAACCAAAGCGCACATGAAACTGTTTTGGAAACTGGGCCAGGCTGGAGGAGAGGCAGAGCTGATGGCAGGATGTTGGGGAAGGCTCAAGCATGCCTGGTGGCAAAGCTGGCGGCATGAAGGTGCTGGGAGCCTTCCCAGGCTCCGACTCAGGTCCTTGGCTCCCAGCCCGGACTGGTTTGGTGGGTGCGGACTTGGTGGTGAAGCCGGCGTGGCGGGGATTTAAGAGGGGCTAGGCAGCCGTGTGCTCTGGTATCATCGAGCTGCTGAGAGGGTGAGTGGCTGATCTGGAAGGACGTGTGTGTAAATAGCTGAGGAATCGTGCTGCGACCGGACCTGGCCACCCTCAGAGCCACGGGAGCTCCAGCAGATGCAGGTTTGGCTTGAAGCCTCGCTGGGTGGGAGGGAAGAGGGCAGCGAGATTTTGCCCCACTCCACAGGCTGCTTGGGAAGGGCTGTCACAAGGCTGGTCCTTTCCACATCACCTCCTCTCTTACTGTCACATCTTGCACATGTAGCACAACTCCAGCATAGCTCAGCACTGGTTTTCCTGCGTTTACTTTGCAGACAAACCAGGGTGCAACATGTGTCTGGTCCATCAGCTCTCTGAGACCCTTTCTCCAACAGCTCTGGCGTTTGTTTGGTGTCCGTGTGCTTCTCCATTCCCCGGAGCAGGAATGCTGCGGAAGTGAAATCATGCGCTTTCTTCTTTCTATTGCCACCGCTTCCTCGGCGGCTGTGGTCCCCTGTGAAACGCCTCTGCTCTTCCAGCTGAGACTGCAAGAGGGGCTGCAGGGTGACGATGTGTGTAGGGAGAGGGGAAGAGGCAGCATAAAGAGCTACTGTTCCCTCCTTTTGAGGTATAATGGCAAGGGGATTTCTTATAAAGTGTGCTTGCCCTATTCCAGAAAAATTAAAATTAGTTCTAATTAAGTGGAGGTTAACCTCCGCTGTGCATGCTGCAAATTAATGGAATGTGTGATTAACTTATCTTGCAGCACTAGAGGTTCTTGAAAATTACTTGGAAAGAAATGTAGCCCTGTATGTGGTTTGAATTTTTAATTTATGTTAATAGTTCAGGTTTGAATTAATTAATTTTAAATGACGGACCTTTGATCTTTTCTTTTTTTTAACCACTCCTGTTTCTGCAGCTTAAGTGTGTCTTTCCAACTTTTCTCCCTTTGTAGTGAAATGAATTGGAAGAAAATACATAATATGATTAAAAAATGTGCTAAATACACCCTGAACCGCAACCGTGGCAAAGCTTAGCTTGTCTTTGTGGTGTGGGTGTGCTCTGTGGGGCTGTCTCTGCTGCTGCTGGTGTCCCCTCCAAGGGGAGGGCTGCAGCAGGTTTAGGGGAAGACGGTACATTATATCATCTCGGTGTGAGTTTTGGGGGTGTTTTGCTTTCTTTTGGAAGTGGTAATTTGGGTTTGCAGTTGTGTGTTTTGAACATAGCTTCATCTTTTCTGGACAGTCATCTTTTGCTGTGTAACTCTTCCTGTTGCAATACCCAGGTGAACACAAGCAGGTCACGCTCCTGTTTGATTTACCAAGCCAGAAAGGACTGACACCCCTTGGGGAAAATTGACTATGACCTTTGCACAAAAGCTCGCATTTCCACTCACAGCAAGCTCCTGCCTCTTGCATGCCAAAGTCAGGGGAGTGAGGGTCTGGTTTAGGATGCATTTGGGGTGCAGCATGCTAACTCACTTTTCTGCTGGGGTTAGTGGTGGACTTTACTGTTTGAGCCATTTCAGCGATGTTTTAAAATTAAAATAGCAGACATAATCTCAGAAGTTTCCCAGTCCCTGCCAGAGCGTTGACCTTGTGAGGCTGGCTTCAGCTGAAGCCAAATCTTCTGAGAATGGCTGTTTTCTCCCCCCAGCTTCCTTTTCCTGCGTGCTTGCAAGCTGTGGGGACCCATGGGTGTCTCTGGACCCAGATCCAAGCCTGCCCTTCTGGGTCTTTGTCGATGGCCCTGCTCCCGGCAGCCCCCTGCTCTGCCGCTGGTGGGAAGCTTTGGACGCGCTGTTCCCAGCTCCTTATCTCGCAGCGCTGGGACTGGCTGGGGCTTCACCGTGGTCACCATCCAGCAGACCAGTGTTTCTGGAAGAGCGGGAGTTGAGGTCTGGCTCTTTCGTTCCCTGCTTGAGGTCTTCTGTGCGCCTGCTCTGGTTTATAGCTCCTCAGGGCTGGTCCATAAATGCTGGCCGTGGCATCTCCAGCTCGGGGAGGAAATCACTTGTCCTGAAACTCAGTGTATCAGAGTTCCTGTGCTCAAACTTTTGACTTAAAAGATGAGTCTCTCACTGTTTTGCTTACTGCTGCTGTTTGCTTTGGCTTGAGGTTGCTCTGTTTTCTGCACGTATCTGGCAGTTGGGTTGCTTAGGGTGGTGGGTTTCTGTCTGGGAAGAACAAGTTTATTGGGGGGGAAAAGCAGGTCTTAAGGGTGAACTTGTTATTTCCTCAAACCAAGAGAGTGGGATTTGGAGGAGGAAGAAGGAAAAGGGTGGGCAGCAGTTCCTAGTTTTGCTCTTTATTTTTGTGGCCAGTTAATGTCTCTGAATGGCTGTTGGTACAGGAGGGTGATGTGGCTGGGGCTGGAGAAGGGACTCTGCTGTGCCGAGCCCTCTCCAGCAAATCCAAGTGGCTTTCCTTCAACCTTGCAGGGTGGGGGAAGCTACCTGACCTTTAGTGCAGATTTGTTTCTGCATTACTTGCCCTTTTAACACATGATTGAAAACAGGCTGTAGGGGAGAGGGAGCCCGAGCTCTGTAACTGAGCTACTGGGATCAGTCAGGAGCATTTCTTGGAGAAAAAAAGCATGTAGAGGGAGTCGATTTTGTTGGTGGTGATGGATTGCCTTCCTGTGTGGAGATACAGAACTGGCTCTGGGGTGCTTCTGTACAAATTTAACATGGGGGTCACAACCCGTTGTGTCACTGCTCAGTGCAAAGAGCTCAGGAACGCGCCGTGGTCTGGCATTTCGGGAGGCTCTGAAGGTGCTTGCTGCAAACTTCACCTCCTGAAAGCACTAGCACTCGCCTCTGGCAATTGCCTTGCCTGTGCAGGCTCAGTCATCTAAGGTGACTTCCTCTGGGCTGTGGGGACAGTGGTCACTGACATGGACAAACTGGTGCAAGTGATCTGAACGTCCATCCCTGGGGCTGGCAAGGGGATGGTGACCAAATGGGCATGGGAGCCTGCTGTGGTGCTGGCAGTCTGGGTCCCCGTGTGCCTCCTGATGCTGTATTGTTTCAGTGTGGCAACAGTGCCTCGCGGGTGTTTTGGCTGAAGTCTTATGAAATCTTTATATCTTAAGTGTACATGACCTATTCATCTATCTTTAGGCGTTGGGCAAATATGGAGGCATATTGGATAAAACACTACAAATATTTGTAGTTCCCTGAGAAAAGACCTCTGTGGAACTTGAGGTTTCGCGTAATGTGTGGTCCTTTCTTGCTGTGCTTTTCAGGTTCAGATCTTGAAGTGCTTGGCAGAGAGACAAGGCTGGTGTTTCACAACCAGGGAATTGAAGGGCATTGTCACCTCTGCCAGTCCTGTGCCCCACGCTTGACTATGCTGCAGTCTGCATGATGCTGGTATCTGCCTGTGATGCAGGCAGCTGCGTGTGATAGGCACTAAACCCCTTGTCCAGGGGACTGATACTGCAACCACATGTGGAGTCCAGTAAAATCCCAGCAGCCTAGCCAAGTGTTTTGGGACCTGGTGCAGGGACTTCTGTCTTTCTGGACCATCCCTTGGGACAGGACACCTGGTGGGAGTGTATACAGAAATGGTGTATAGAAATACTGAGTTAAGCATGCCCTGAAAGAGAAGAGGTGGTGTTCCGAGGCAGAGGAGTATGCCTTTCTCAAGGGCAGGGATGGTGTAAGGTATTTGGAAGCTGAGCTTGCTTCTCGGTCATGGAGAGCATTAGAGAAAGCCCCGTGCCTGACCGCAGTCTGTTGGCTGAGGGGGAGGGTGAGGTGCTGGTATGTGGTGGGTGCCAGGGTGCTGCTTCCACCCCCCTTGGAGCACCACGAGTTGAAACCCAAGGATGTTGGGCTTCAGCCACTGCTTGTTGACTGATGCATCTGCTGCTTTGAATTGGGTAACCTTTCCATTCCACTCCTTTGAAACTCAGAAGAGATTTTCCTGTGCATCTACACCAAGCAGATGGGGTGAGATGGGAAGTTTCCAACAGCTGAGACAAGCTGTGGGGGTTGCTGCGGGATGGCGGCATGGGGCGCCGTCGCGTGCTGCATCACTTATAAAACCCAGACACTTAAAAGCAGGGAAGCGTACAGTTTAAGGACATCATAAATCTTACCTCCACCCATATCACAAACACGAAGCATATCCTTCATACCCAGTGCAGGGAAGATTACAGCTTTAAAGGTTCATAAACTCTCCTTTTTATTGGAGCATTAAAATTCAAACAGAACTAGAAATCCTTCTGCAGAAGTGATGACTGCAATGGGTCTGATCCTGGGAAAAGGGCTTAAGTGTGAGTAACTTGGCTTGGCATAGTCCAAGGGATTACCTGGAGCCAAATGCAGTGACAGCAAAGTTGCGGGGGGCATGTCTTGCCATAGGCTTAGGTGGGTTTTGTGAGTAGAGTGGCAGCATGTGCCATGTGTGTACACAGACGAGCTCAGGGTGTGCTAACCCAGTAGTCTGATCGGCTGATTGTGTATTTGAGGATGTTCCCACTTTCCCTTCCCTTCTCCTGTTCGAGCTGCCTGTTCGACCTCTCAGCTGAGCCCTGAGCTGTCACTTGTTCCCAGTTCACCCTAAGCAATGCGAGATGGATTTGTCGTAACCTCCGAGTCAGAGCCCAAGTGTAACGAGGTTTTCCAGCAAAGCTATGCTTACAGAAGTGTTCCCAAGAAGTGTTTTCTGGGAGGATTTGTAAATTCTGTTGTAAACAGAGATAACAGAACTACGTAATTATATTATTCCTCTGTTTCCTTTGAAACAATGACAATGTTTCCAAGTGACAAAGCACTGCAGTCCTCCAAAGCTGGGGACCGGGTGTCATCCCTGCAGGGTGGCTCTGGTGGCCACCTTCAGAGTGGTGGCTGTGGCCCTGCCTCATGAGGCTTTGCTGAGGTTATGGGTCTGGCTCTATCTGGGGGTGACCTGGGCAGGGTTATGTCAGCATCTGCCAGTGGATTTGGGAAGAAAACAGATCCTCTGTGTGCATCTCCAAGGATCCCGTTCATCCTCTGTGGTTAGAGCCATTCCTACCCACCGGGCTCATGCTGGGGCTCCTCTGTGCTGCTTCCGCAGCCTCTAGGGCCGTGCGAGGAATATTTGGTTTCAGCTCTGTTTAGGAAAATTTCAGATGTCAGCACTAAAGTCGGCACTTGTGAAACTTCCTAAGATAGGGTTCAGGTATTAGTTTATACTTGTGCTTCCTTAGTATGTTTTCAGGGGTGTCCCTCAACAGACATATGTTAAGCTAGGACCTTTGGTCCCTATAGGAAATATCTATACTATATTTATATCCTCACATGCTTCTCTTTCCTCCTCACTGGAGCGTGCTGCTCGTTGCACTGAAAGTGGTACAAGACTGCTGTTTTGGCAGTTGCTCTTGTCTGCATTTGAAAAGCTATATATGCTTCAAGTGGGACCTTCGTAAAACTGCAAGAGCTCACGAGCTTTCAACAATCATCTTTGAAAAATGCTGATTCTTTTTTTTTTTTTCTTTTCCCTTTTGCTTTGGATTTCTTTCAAGCTGAGTGCTTTGGGGTTTTGCAAATGTCGAGAAGCAAAGACATAGCTTACACTGGGATCAGAGAGTGTTTAAGCAAAGCCCTCTGGTGAAGCCGCTGCCGCAGTGATACTCCAGCACAATCTGTGGCAGGAGTGTTTGTTTTCCTTTCCCGTGCTGATCTCGTGTTAGGATGGGTAACGGTTGGTTGTCTGGACTTCTTTGTGCTGTCGGTCACAGCAGCAGAAGCGTGAGCTGGAAGCTTTGCACCAAAGGATGCTTTGCATAGAAGAACTGAGAGCCTCCAGGCCCGATCCAGCCAGCAGCCGGACAGACGGGGGTACATATGTGTGCATCACTCCCTGGAGCTCCACCAGCTGGCTCTCTCATGGAGTCTGGTGTGTGCTGATGGGTCTGGGTGTGTGCTGGGTTGTAGGAGGCACCTGGAGAGATGCTCACACCTGCAGTACTCTTGGGAGAGCAGCACCCTTGGGTCCATGTGCTTGGTGCCCCTGCGAGGTTCAGATCTACTGTTTCTTATTGATGGTGCTCAGGCACTGGAAGAAAGGTCTTTTAGGTTTTGGAAAGGGTGTTGTGTGATGGAAGGCAAAAAGGGTAGGCTGCATGGTCACCTTTGGACTGTTAAGGATGGAGAAGTCAGTGGTGGAGCCACCTGGTTTGGGTGCTCCATCAGCAATCTGAAAACAGGAATGAACAGTGACCTCATCTAGGCTTACAAAATCATGAAGGTGGTGGGTCAGATGAAGATGCAGCTGTTGCTCACCACACCCCTCTACTAAACCTAGAAGACAGCAATGAAAGTAGGGGGTAGTAAACTGAAAGAAGATGAAAGAAGGTGCCGCTTCACCGTGCGGGTAGTGAATGCCTGGAGTGTTGTGACGTGGTAGGTTGTGGAGGTAGATGGCTCGTTTGAAAAGCACTGGGCAGACTCTTGGCCAGCAGGTCTATAGATGCATCCAGAAAAGACTCATCTGGGATACACCCATTGACATACCTCGTCCTGTAGTTGTGGATGCTGTGAGAGTCCAAGGGAATGGACCATGGGGTGCCCAGACTCCTGTGCTCTCCCTAAAGAGCCTCTCTGGAGAAGGTCAGGGTGGAAGAGCAGAAAAGCCAGGTGTGATCTCTGTAGGGTGCTGAAGTCTACTAGGGGACACCCAAAAGGTCAGGCCAAATGCACCCAGAGCAGGAATTTGCACAGTCTTCCTTGAACTCTGCCCCACCGTAAGATGTGTCTGGGCGCTGCCAGGCTAAACTTTCTCTACTCAGACTAGGTTTTGCCTTGCATGAGGACTTTCGGTTGCAGGCTGTAGATTGGATGTCTCGGCTTCTTAAATGAACGTACTGGGCTGCAGCAGGTTTCACTCAAGGTGTGCAAAGTTGCTTTGAGAGCCTAAACTCTCCAGCGAATGCAACTTCTCTTCCCAAAGCTAAGGGGGCCTGTGCAGGGGACCGCTGGTGGTCCCCACCACGTAGGTCTTTACCCCATGCCAGGACCAGTGTTGGTGGAGCACTGAAGTGCAGCAGAGGGAGGAGGTCAGGGGAAGAGGAGGAGATTTTCTGGCCTAGGAGGAATGATGTTGTTTACACTGTTTTTGTTGCAAACCAATGATTCGTTGCCAGCTTTAATGGTAGAGCAAAGCATATTTACTCAGCTTGTTTGGACGGGTAACAACTGCTGGATAAGAAACTGTCAGATGGGAATCAATTAGAGGCTTCAGCTCTTGAGTGGAAGATCATATTTGACATCTGATGCCCTGTGAAACTGAGTAAGGACAATGCTGCTATTTATGTGGTTCTCTTCCGATTCCCGCCTTTCTTCCCCGTCATCATCTTTGCTCTAATATTAGAGCTTTGACCCTGTGTGTGTTGCTCCCAAAGCAAGCGCTGACACCAACCCTTTCACGTGGTTCCTGTGAAGAGATCTTTGTGTTTGTGAGGGGGGTGTGCGTGGGGGTGGGACAGCCGTGCTGGCAGAGCGTTACATCCCTCCTCTCTTCCCGGGGACAAGGCAGTGATTACAGAAGGCCGACTTTCTGCCAGGGAGAGCCCAGCACAGGTACTGGTATGTGCCCTGCAAGTGGTTGTAGACGGGGTTTGCGTGGCAGCTGGAGCTGGGACTGCCACGCAGGATGGTCAGAGGGGTAGTGCCTGGGGGCTGGCTGCTGTTTGGGCTCTGGGTTCGCTCTTCTCCACTTGATTCCTCGGTATGTTGAACAGTGACATGACTTCATCTGCTTCTGCTGGGAGCTGTCTTGTCACAAGAGCAGATGAAGTCGTTGTCCCATGTGATGATTGTCCCCAGCAGTATACGCATGGCATGAGGAGGTGGGAGAGGGTGCAGAAGAGCAAAGGGGGATGATGGCTGTCACGAACAAAAAGCTCTTGCTGTCCTGGAGATCCTGAAAGACTCCTGTGTTAGGGGGGAGTTGCTGTGAGTCCATGTCACCATGACATCTCCTTGCCTACCGGTCGGCCAACACTGCCCAAGTTGCCAGTGAGTGAGTCAGCAGGCAGTGACTCAGTAAGGTCACCCGACTGTATCTACCCTCCAGGCAGAGAGATTCCTGGCTGCATTTATTTTACAACTTGATTAAAAGCCTCTTCACTAAGTGATGCTTACACCCTTGCCTGAGGCCTCTGGGCTGCTGCCGCCGAGGAGGAGGAGCCCCTGTTCAGCGAGGTCCCAGGGACTGTAGCTCTTGGAAAGAAAAGCACTTGTGAACCCGCTCTCTGTCCTGAAGAAACGCCCTGTCTTAAACTACGAGCATCCATGCAGAAACCGGACGCTGTGGAGGAAAGGTTTGCAGTGAGCTTGCCTCTGTGGTTTCTTTTTTTTTTTTTTCCTTTTTTCCTCCCCATAGTACCACACTGACTGCATTAAAGAGCATTTCCCTTGAACACACCCAGTCCTGAACACGAATGCTCTTGTCATGAGTAAAGGAAAAGCTTTTCAGAGAGGTAAAATAATGAATTTGCTCTTCTTACCTCGGGACTTAATTTTGAGGCTGGCTTGAGGCTCATAGAACACTCACTTGATCTTATCTTGGCTTCTTTATCTCCTTTTCCTCCCTTTAATGATGATGCAAAAAAGATTTCCAACTTCTTTTGACTGACTTTCTAGGTATGTTTCAGTGGAGGTGTGAAATCCAGTAGAAAATTCTTAGATAGGTGGGTTGTTCTGTAATGTGTATGGATCTGTGGTGTTGTGCCTTTTACGTCCCTTAAAAATAGCTTTTAGATTTGAAGGGTCTTTGGTCTACAAGCCAAAACCTACTCTTCTAGCAGGGGTGTGCTGTTAGGTTTGGCAGAACTGGGGAGTACAAAGCCAGCCCTGCCCTTTCCGTGCCAGGCGTGCTGGGCTTTTCCTCCACCCCCTGAGCACCAGCGAGGTCTCTGCTCCTGGAGCTGTCTGCCCTACTGCTGGCACTTTGTCGGGCAGTGTGTCCTCCCTGCTGAGCTGGGCATCAGCCGGGGTGCCCAGCACGAGCGCTTGTGCAGCTTGGCTCTGCAACATGTTGGTGTGGACTTGAAAGAGCAGAGGAGCAGGCGAGCGTGCTTCAGCAAAGGTCCTGTGCTGGTAGAAACGAGCTGTTGGTGGCAGACAAAGAATGGCTGGAAGTATCAGGGCTCAGAACCAGCAAAGCTGTTCTGCTTTTCACTGGTCCAGCCCCTCCACAGTATGGCTGGAGCTGGTGAGCCTTAATAGGTAGCGCACCTGGGAGAGGTGATGTGACCCTGCTTGGCTGGGTGGATCACATCACCCCTCTGCGCCCTGCTTCCCCCCAGGATGGGAGACCTGCCCTGCCCTCCGTGTGTGCAGAGAGGGGCCAGGGATGAGCTGGGTCTGCTGGGTGGGCTGCATGGGGGTCAGCAAGTATAAAAGCGCTTGTACCATTTTTGCCCCCTTCCCTGAATTTGAACAAGGCTGTCCCTCTACAGAAATGTAGATAGTAGGCCAGGTAATAATTAACTGGGACAGGTATCCTGGTAATTACCCCTCCTGGGTGCTATTATACTGCCTGCACATAGCATCATGCGTGGGGCAAGGAGGGGTGAGGGCTGTGTTTTGCCCTCCTCTGGGATTTCCAGGGAAATGCTGAGTGTGTCCTGGCGGTGAGCACTGCCTTTGGGTATGGTGGTTTGTGAGGAAGCTGCTCTGCTCTCCTTCCCGGTCCGTGGAGAGCAGCCAGCGCTCTCGGAGGGGACGGTCCTGGAGAGCAGCTCTGTGGAAAGGGACATGCGAGTCCTAGTGGACAACAGGATGGCCATGAGCCAGCAATGTGCCCTGGTGGCCAAGAAGGCTAATGGTATCCTGGGGTGCATCAAGAAGAGTGTGGCCAGCAGGTCAAGGGAGATCATCCTCCCCCTCTGCTCTGCCCTGGTGAGGCCACATCTGGAGCACTGTGTCCAGTTTGGGGCTCCCTGGGTCAAGAAGGACAGGGAACTGCTGAAGAGGGTCCAGCAGAGGGCTACAAAGATGATGAGGGGACTGGAGGATCTCTCTTATGAGGAAAGGCTGAGGGACTTGGGGCTTTTTAGTCTGGAGAAGAGAAGACTGAGGGGGGATCTTATCAATGCTGATAAATCCTTCAAGGGAGGGTGCCAGGGGGATGGGAACAGTCTTTGTTCAGTGGTGCCCAGTGACAGGACAAGAGGGAACGGGCACAAACTTGACCATAGGAAGTTCGATCTGAACCTGAGGAGGGCCTTCTCTCCTGTGCGGGTGGCAGAGCACTGGCACAGGCTGCCCAGAGAGGTGGGGGAGTCTCCCCCTCTGGAGCCATTCCAAACCCGCCTGGACGCCGTCCTGTGCCACTGCTGGAGGTGCCCCTGCTCTGGCAGGGGGTGGGACTGGGGGAGCTCCAGAGGACCCTTCCAACCCTCAGCAGGGTTTCTGTTTTTCTGGGATTGTTTGCCATGGGCTGATGGATATCCCATGAGAGCACTGGCTGTTCTGGCTCTCTTGGCCCATTCTGGGGAGCTGGGTGAGGAGCAGGGGATGGGAGGGCAGCTAAGGGGGAACACAGCCTTGTTGTGTGCAGTGGCTGTGAAGCTTTCCCACTCCAGCCGTGTGTGTGCACCCAGAAGCGGAGCAGCGCCTGCCTGTGCCTGGGGGATTTTGGATGTTGGCCCTTTCCAGGGGGAAGAGGCACCGGCTGCAGTGCTGGAGGCTGTGGGGGGATGTCGGGCTGGCGGGACACGACCTGCCTTGGCAACACTGCCAGCACCCGGCCCTGCCCCGGGGCGCTCCCCCTGCCTGCCCACGGCTTCTGGCGGCTGCAGGGAGCCACGGCGCTGCTGATAGCTTTGGCAAGTTGACACTGTTGATTTTGCCTCTAATGCCAACATCAGGAAGCACACTGAAATAAATTAAGATGATGACTGGAGGAAAGCCAAAGCCTTTCCATGGCTCCTACTGGAGTCCCTCTCACTAGAGTGCTTAAGGTGTGAAGTGTCCCTCTGTGCCTCGATTGGCTCCGGGCTGCGAGTCGGACCTAGACGGGAGCTGACAAGCATCCCCTGGGTTCCCAGGGGATGTGCCTTGAGTAAATCAATCCATACACATGTAAAATTGTAACTGCACAACTTAACAATGCATGCAGCTTATCCTGGTACAACTGTGAGATAAGAGCATCGTAAAAGTTTATAGCTGTAATAAACGGGTCCTTCTGTAAGGACAGTGTTGTTCTTTCGCACTGCTGCCGGTCAGGTTTTAACTGGAATGTTAAAAATTGCGGGTTTTCTTTAGCGCCACTTACAGTTGGCTTTAGAGCTTTTGGTTAACAACATCTCGGTTCCTGCCAGCTCTTAGCCTGGCCCTGGCTGCCAGTGTGTCCCGTCCAGGCTGGCAGCGCTCCCAGCAGCATGGGCACAGCCAGGTCATGTCCCTGTGTCGCTCCCCCTGTGCCACAGCTGCTGTTTGGTTTGGCTCCGGCTCTGCGCCCGGCATTGTTTCCCAGGCTCGGGGATTTCTGTACTGAGCGCCGTGTGCTGTGCCGGGACTGCGTGGGGTCGTACTCCACGGAGGAGCAAAGGTGAAAGCTGACTGTCCGGGCACCTCTGGGCACGCAGGGCTTTTGGCTTGCCTGGATTTCACCCTCTGCTCAGCCCTGGCAGGGCCCTGGAGCTCTCCCTGCTGCAGGGCAGGATGCTGGATGCTCGTTAGTCAAACAGCCAGCTGTCTCTTGCCCACAGATTTTATTGGTGTTTTGGCTCGTAGGTGAACTAATGAGGGACAAAGCTATTTTCTCTCTCTTTTTGGTATGTGTAGAGTTGCTTCATGGATTTGATTGTGGGTTTTTTTGCAGCGTGAAATGATGACAGGTCACCAGAGCTGATGTGCAGCCTCCGAGAGCAGCTGAAAGAGGGAGCGGTTGGATGGCTGAGGAAAATGAGCCATCCTGCGTTAGACCTAGTTGTTAATGTAGAAAAATGCTGAAAGAGGCTGAGGGGGAGGCTGCACACTTCTGAGTCTTCCCTCTGTGATGGAGCACCTTGTCTGAAGCAGCAGGGATGGTGATGGAGAGCCCGGCCGCAGCCCCGGGGCAGGGAGAGCTGCGGAGGACAGTGGTAGCCTGGGCTGGGGGAGGCAGCGGCTCGCTGCCCGTGGAGCCCCCAGAGCCACCTCCTGACACATGCATGCACACATACACAATGTTTAATGATCGTTTTTTTCATACTCCAGTCCTTGTTAACTGGTACGTCTGCGGTTGTAGAGTCCTGCTGGGCTTTTGCGGGGCTGAGCTGTGTTTGGAGAGGGGACAGTCCCCTTCCCCCCGGCTGTGCTGAGCCCCAGGAGCACCGTGCAGGGCCCTGTTTGCTCCGAAGACAGCGTCCAGTCTCAGGTCACTGTCATTGCTCTGGAGGGGGAAAAGAAACCCAAGCAAACACATTGTGTGCAACTTGGTAGGCAGGAAGTGGACGGTTTGGGAGTTAATGGCATTTTTGCCAGCGGGCTTTGCTGTGTGCGTTCACAGGCCAGCTCGTTGCACTGGGCTGCGTTGATTTACTTGTCCAGTCCTGGTTATTGCACTTTGTTACTCTCTGGGGGTAATCGGGCCCTGGGGAGGATGCTCACAGTGACGAGCCCTTTTCCTTTTCTTTTTTTTTTTTTTTCCCCCTCCCCCTGGGAGCTGTTGTAGAGGAGCTGGGGCTCTGTCAAGCCCATTATTTTTTAATGCACTCATCCCTAGGCAAGGCAGAGGGCAGGGGCCCGTCCAGTGCGCCGGCTGCAGCGGAGCACAGACCTGGGGGAGATCTCAGCTGGCAGCCACGGCTCCGCTTGTCTCCTCCTGTCCCTTCGAGCTGCCCCTTGCCTTGGGGACGGGTAACTCCTGTCTCCCGGGAGCCTGGCTGCTCCTTGCGAGGTGTCCTTAGCAGCCTGATGAAATGTCCCACGCTGCTTTCCTGGGGAAGTGGGTTAGAGCGCTCAAATGGGGAAAACAAATGTCTCTTCCTTTTTTTTTTTTTTAAAAAAAGTCTGTTTTTTTTGAGCTGGCAGATTAAAAAAACACTGTTAATGAGGGTGTGGGGGAAGAGCTTTGGTCTGGGTACTGAGGCTGGTCCCTGCAGGGTTTTGCTTAGATAAGCAACTTTATAAAATCAGGGAGGACACCTGAAGCTTTGGGCTGCATTTACTCCTAGGGCAGGTCAAGGGAAAAAAAAAGATAACTGTGTGTGTGTCTCATTACCCTGCAGTTTTGTACAGCAGCTCCATAGTAAAGGAAGGGCCTGAACAAACAACTGGCAAAGCTGTAAGATGCTTAGATTATGGCAGCTGCCTGCTGAGGAAGTTTATGCTTGTTTTTAATCAGCGATGTTGGCTGTGTGGGGCCGTTTGGGCTCAAGCTTGGCCTCGTCAGCCACCTAATGCTGCCTGCCGCTGGGCTTGTCAGGAAGCAAGATTTGGAAGCAAAAAAAAGTGAGGGATACTTGTGCATCTCTCAATCTTCTTTAATATATATTTTATGTGTTAAAAAGACCACCACCCTGGCTTTCCTCGTGCTTTGGTGCTTTGCTAAGGGGAGTGATGTGGCTTAGACCGAGGTTTCCTGTGCCTTGGGCAATGGTCCTCTTCTCTCACCTGCAGCAGAGGGGAAAGGACATTGGGCTGGCACAGGTGGGAACACAGGGGAGGTAATCCTTGCCATGGCCACCACAAGCAGCCACGGGGTGGAGGGACAAGAGGACAGCCCTCCTTGCCTGCCAGTCCCTGGGACACCCACCGCTTTTTTGGGACTGCTTTGATCCTCAGGGGAAGCTCCCAGAGGTTTGGGAAGAGGTCCCGCAACTTGTTCCTACCAGAGAAATCTCTCTGACACAGCAGAAATAAAAACAAAGAGCTCTTCTTCAGTGTTTACTTTTATTTTTAGAAGACAATAAGTGAGCGGATCGAGCTGCAGGCGGAAATGGTGTCTCTGAAGTTCAGGCTCCCCCTCCACCCTCGTCAGGAAGCGCATGCTGCACGTGCGCCCGGCTGGGATGTTTGTAGACAAAGAGTTTCTTGATGCTTTTTTTTTTTTCCTCTCTCCCCTCCAGTTCCCTTGCCCATAGGCAAAGAGGATTTGCTTGCTGACATGCTGGAGTCTTGCACGGAGCCGGGCTGTGTGTGCTGGGGGAGCACAGCTGCGCCAGGCTGCTTCTGTTAGCAGCCATTTGCCTTGGGTGGGGGCTGAACTTCCCAATTTTTCTGTTTTCTTGGATCGGGGAATTAAATCATCGCTGATGTCGTGCTGGTGGTGATGAGAACGGGGGGCTGAGGTGGCTCGCGGATCCATCCATCGGGCCATTCTTCCTCTGTGCAACCGACTGGGACGGAACTTGTGCTTCCCGGCTCTGCCGCAGCCTGGCTCAGTGGCCTGCGGGTGCCCTGGTGCAGAATGAGTACGTACCCCTATTTCTTTTGCTCCTTGGGGTGCCGGGGTGTCCCTGGTGAGCCGCAGGGCTCTGCCACGTGTCACGGCGATGGGCATTCGTGTGTGGCTCGTTTGTGCCTGCTTTGGCCAGAAATCACTGCCTGCCACTGAGGTGCCCCTTTTTCTCCTTTCACCAAAAAGAGACACCGTAAGAGACCAAACTGAAAACCAAGGTGTGTTCTTCTCGTGGTGGCGAATGGGGATGTGGTTGGACCTGGGCTTGTGCTTGTTGGGCGGATAGCCCAGCTGGCGCCGCCAGGACCACGTGCTCCATCAGTGAGCTGTGCTCTGCCCTGGGAAATGCGGTTTCCTGGGTGTCTTGTTTGGGGCTATGTGAGTTACGGCACTTGCTTTCTTTGGAGGCTGTAGTTTTCTCCATGTCTGTGGTGTCTCTTCTGTTTCTGTGGCAAAGGAACCCGATTTGAAGTAAACCCCAGGCTGTGGGCAGGTTTCCGGTGCCAGATGCCGTAACGATGGGCAGATGCCCCTTGCGGCAGCTGTGACCGAGCGTAGGGGCTGTGTCCTGCCATGGTGCTGGGGACAGGGCTGTTGGCTAGGAAGTGGACAGTGAGAATTCGTGTTTGTGCACAAAACAGCATGCAAAGGCTCTTTCATACAGTCCGTGACTGTCGTAGCGTGGCACGGTCCCTGCTCTTTCATAGTCTGGTCCCCCTGCAGACCTCCAGCTGAGGTCCACAGCCTCTGGAGGCAGTGGTTGACACAGAGGGCTGTCTGCCTTTGCGAGGGGGAGGTGGGCACGACAGCCAGGAACGAGATGGAAGAGCTGCTGCTCTTTTGGGGAGGTGGGGATGCAGCTCAGCCTCCCTGCATCTGCCTGGGGTGCAGCTGGCAGCACAGCTCCCCATCCTAACAGGCTGCTGAGGGACCCAGCATGGCTCGCTCCTTCCCTGCCCCACGTGGGAAGTGACTGGATCTTGCTTTTAATGAGTTTCCTCCCATCCCATCCAGTTGGCAGGGAAGGGGAGTAGCTTGTTCCTGAGTGCTTGCCAGTGCTAATAGAGTGAGTGTTTTGCATGGACTTTGTGGCAATCCCAGCTCCTGCTGGGCAGCAGCGTGGAGGGGAGACGGGAGAAGGAGCAGGGCTGTCCCCTCCCCGCTGTGGCAGGGCTGGAGGGTGGCAGGCAGCCTTTGCCTGCTACAGACCTTGGCTATCTGCTGCTGCCTCTGAGCTCCCCCAAATGCCTTTGCCTCTGAGGGGTGTGGGGTTAATTCCTCTTCTTAGACTCTGGCGCGGGATCCCTTGTGCTGGCACAGCAGGTCCTGCTGGGTCTGGTGCTGCCTGCTCTGCTCTCGGCGAGTATAACCCATAGCGGACCAGCAGCCTTCTCAAACCAAAGCACCCTTTGATCTTTCCCAGGGCTGCGCAGTGCCTGGGCCATCAGCCCCGTCCCTGCCCAGGGATGTGGGGCTGCTCCCCTGGCTGTTTTTGCACAGGGGACGGGGTTTCCCCTTGTGCCTGATGTGCCCTGAAGCTTTCCCTTCTTACGTGGCATCCATGTGCTTGCACCAGCGAAGGGGTGGCTGGGGGGGGAGTGGGGAGAGCTTGGCCGGTGTACCGCTGGGGATGGAAAGCCCTGTCCTGTGCCAGCTCCTGCCAGCTGGTCCGGGGCAGGCTAGCTGCAGGGGTTGGCATGGCTGTTTCTTCCTCCTCCTGTCTGTGCGTCAGCGTGCAAATGAACCAGCAGTGAATGTGTAACTCTTGCTTCCTTCTCATTAAGGTGCTGATTTGGTGGCATATTCAATAGTTAAGGGCACAAAACTCTTTCAGTGACTATGAATTAAAAGCAAGAGCAGCCAAACAAAACCGACCCAAGCTCCCAGGAATTCCTGAATGGTCTGTATTTGTTCTTGGCAAAAGGGAATTTTTTTTTTTCCCCTTTTCTTTGAAGGAACCTCCTGAAGCTGTTTACTTCCGCACTCTTCTTGGCTGTGACCATTTTATACAAAGAAGTCAAAATCATTAGTGTAAAAATCAGTGGTTGCCAGTGGTTGATCCTCATGCTGCAAATATTGCACAAGATTTGGCTAAAAATGGAATAACTTGAAACTGTATGAGCTAAACTCTCTTTTAAGAGAAGACAAGTGTGACTGTTTGTGTAAGGGGCCCCATGTGGGCTGCTGGGTGGGTTTGCCTCTCTGGCCATCGGTGCTAATGTCCTGGTGTATGAAATAAATCCCCTTCTGGGAAGCAGCTCCTGCAAGACCATGGGACCAAACCTGCAACAAACATCCTTTTGGTCCTGTGCGTGTCTGGAATGTTTTACTTTGTCTGATGGAATGATTCCCTGGGCAGCATTGGGAAAGTGGAAAGAGTAACTCAGGTTTTGTTGTACCGGAGTCTCACTGCCATTTGGCTCCTTCCTGCAGCGGCAGCGCACCGCGCGGGCAGCAAAAGGGAGCCCTTTCCAAGGGCTGTTTGTGCTCAAGCCCCCTCTCTGTGGAGGGGAAAAGCCAGTTGGCTCTCAGCAGTCAGGAGTGTGAGGGCTCGTAGCTCCCTGGATGGCCCCTTCTCCAGCTCGTGGAGGAAGAGGAGGGTGATCTGTTGGTCCTGGGGACTGTGGCTGCTCACCAGGATGAGTTCCTGATAGCAAACCCAAGGCTGGAGGTGCTGGAACACGCCCTTAGCAAAACGAGAAGCAGCATCCCACCACAAGCTCCTTCTGGGTCTGGCCATAAAGATCAAAAGAGCATTTTATTTCCATTCGGTGAGAATTTCAATGGCATTGTCCTGGTGGTGGAGGACTTACATTGCTGCGGTAAAACCCGGCTTTGCATGCACTGCGGAGGAGGGCCAAGAACATCTCATTTCAGCCCCTGGGTGCTGCAGTTCCCTATCCATAGCCACACGTGGGTTTTGCAGTGTTCAGTGCCCGCAGAAGCCTGCTAGGTAGATCTGGCGTCAGCTCCTCGCGGCGTAGCAGCAAGCCCTGTAAGGCTGTGTTACCGTGTGTGCGGCAGGAAGAAGGCGTTTGCCCTCAGATGGGCTCTTCTCAGGGCGCCAGTGACAGGACGGAGGTAATAAGCACAAACTGAAATACAGGGAATTGCATTTCAACACCAAAAATGCTCTTTTACTGGACTCGGCTGCCCAGAGAGGTGGTGGAGTTTCCAGCCTTGGAGATAATCAAAATTTGAGCAGATGCTGTCCTGGGCAGCCTGCTGTGGCTGGCCCTGCTTGAGCAGTCGGGCTGGGTGATCTCCAGAGGTCCCTGCCAGCCTCAACCATACTGTGGTCTGCCTTCCTGAAACACTAGATGAAGTTGGTTCCTTTGGCTGCCACCATTTAAGGGACACCTTCAACTGCATTGGGCCATTCCTCGCCTTTTGCTCCTCGTTTGTTGCCTGAGGTGGGAAGGAGATGAGATGGGGCTGTAACGGTGCAGCAGCCTGGGTCCCATGTGTCTGCTGGTGCATGGGGCAGAGGTGGCAACGTGATGGGAAACCTTCCTTGTTGTGGAAGGACAAAGGTCTGTCTGGAGGAGCCTGGCAAGGGAAGGGACAATCATGGGGTGCCCGGTTCCCTTCAGTGTTGTCCTCGGCCTATAACAAACCTCCCTCCCTGGCTGTGGGAGCAGAGCAGCTGGGAGAGAAGAGATGAACTATCTTGTCTTTGGTTTTGGTCAGGATGCCCTTAATGGCGCTGGGAGTTACACGTGTAGTCTTATCCCATTTGCTGCACTCTTTTAGCCTACATTTTCCCCTCTAGATTCTCTTTGCAATCTGCTTGACTTGAGTATGCAGAAGTTTTCTTCCAGACTTTCTTCTCTCGAAAATTTGGTGCTTCCCCTGTACCTTGCGAGCCTGAGGATGCTCCGGCTTTGCTTTAGCTTTCCAGGCAAACCAAGGAAGAGCATCCCTTGGCTGAAAGGTATTTAGGAAGCCAAGGGGAAAAACACTTTCGTAATTAAATGCCTAACCCTGTCCTGCATTCTGGATGTTAATCACAGTGCTGCTGTGTTGTGAGGATGACCAGGAGGGGCATGTGCAGGTCATTTTAAGGTACATCAAAGAGCTGCTCTGCAGGCTTGACTTTCTAATACCTAATTTGTCCAAGCGATTCTTAACATTGGGTAATGAGCTGGAAGATTTGTCCAGCGCTTAAGGGCAAACCCCATTAGCTGTGTCATAAATAAAATTTCCCTGGCATCTTTCTCCATGTCAGACACAGTGATTAGAGCCTTAACTACTTGGCTGAGGTTGCAGTCTCCAATTTACAAGCAGAAAAATATTTCTAGCTGAAGCTCTGGTTTCCGGGCTTCTACCTGACAATTGTCCTGGATTTTGCAAGATTTTCTGAGGGTAAATAATTTTTGGCCAGATGCTTTCTGCTGCTTTAGCAGCCACAGCTGGAACAGGAGCGAGGGAAAGCAGTTCCCTTGGTCATCTGTATTAATACAAATTCCGAGGCGCAGTCCTGGCTTGGTGAGAGCAGGTTTCCTGATTAGCAGATGTGACTGAGGATGCAGTTCAAACATTTCTTTTGCATCAGTGTCCAGCTCTAGTGAAGCAAAATAATGATTCGCAATTAATGTTCTTCATTGTGTGTTTTCCCCCAACAAATTTGCCTTGAATATGAATGCTGAAGCAGACAGCTTTTACACAGTGGAGACTGAATCCAGGCAGATATTTATCTGAATTTCAGTGATGCTGGAGACTGGCAGCCACCTTTTTCTGTCTATCACAGGGTAAATCTGCAATAGGTGGCTTAGTGATATGCACATTAGGGTTTGGAAGCTAAAAGCAAAGGCGCTCTGAGCTGAAACAGATGAAAATGGAGCAATGTTGTGATACGGCAGAAAAAGCACCAAGATGCCTCTTTTTAGTGGGGGAGTTTTTCCTCTATTATCCCTAATGGAAGAAGACTTTATGCTAAAGCTTTCTCTCCTGAGAGCTTTTTGCGCTTTCCTGTCCTCCCTGTTTTTTGCTGTCAGTATGGCTGTGGACGGCAGCGGCGAGCACCCTGCCAGGCTCGGTGGCGCTGGGCTCGTAGCCTGCACTGTGCCACGAGAGGGGCTGAGGGGAGGGGGTCGTGGGTCCCCTGAGGCTCGCGTGTGCCGTGGGTCCCAGTGTGTTAGGTGTTCCCCTTGGATAACAAAGGCTTCACCCAACAACAGTGTCTGCTGATGGTCTTACCCCATTTATTCCTTTTCTTTCCCATTTCCATGTTTTACTCTCTAGCCCAGAGCCAGGAGAGCCTGTGTATGTGGTGGTGGGTTTTTTTTTCCTCCCATAGGGTGACTGATCCACACCAGTTCCCCGCTTCTGGTGGAGAATTTCTTTTTCCCTAATTATTCATACTTCTCTCTTGGCCTCTGAATGGGGCATCTCATCTTTCTTACCACACCAGGTTGCTGGCTAATGAGAATACATCCATGTAATAAATGAACATCAGCGTGGCAGCGAGTAAATGCATTGGGCGTTCCTGCCAGGCCATGCATATACTGAGGTCAGGAGGAAAGAGTAATATATTTAGGTTGCTAGTGCCAAATAGAGGGGAGAAAGGATATAGGAAAGTAAAACCCCATAGTTCTTGCTCACACATCTACTTTTTACTGCCAAATAAGAAATTAATGTATCCATTAGCTAATGTAATCCATTATCAATCCACTGACTGATAATCATCTAGAAAGAGAACAGCACATCCCAACTTAATGTGAGATGTACCAAGCAAATGAAGGAAGGTTTGCATCCTCACCGTGAGCATGTTCTTACACCAGCGTGCCCAGGCTCATGGCCGCTGATATCCCTTAAACTGAGCTCGTTGCTTACGCCTGAGGGATGGGATGAGCCAAAGCCACTGGAGGTGGGACTGTGCTGGACCAGTTGTCTCTGTGGTTCTTGGCCCCATTTGGGTGGGAAATGTCTCCTGGGCACGTGGATGTCGTTGTCTACAGGCTCAGGGCCTCGCTCACCTCTCGGTTACGTGCTGATGATGCGCTGGGCTCCGTCCGGTCCGTCTCACTAACAGGCAGGGTCTCCATCTCTCTCTCCATTCCAGTGGTGCAGGGTGGCTAGAGATGGTGGAGCGCGGAGATCTGCATCGCAGCGCACGATCTCTCGGCCGCCGGGAGCCCAGAAGGAGCTGCTGTGGACCCTGAGGCGAGGGGCGGGATGGACCTTGTCAAAGGGTGAGTCGGGGCTGCGCCACGCTCCCTGTCCTTCACTCACTAATGGTTGGTAAGGGAAGAGGTGTGCTGGTGTTTGGGCAAGCCGAGCTGATGCCTGGCCCTCAAACGTAAACATTTGGCGTGCGTGATGCCTTTGTTCCATTTTCATGTTGTAAAGCAAATCTCTGCCGGCAGGGAGAGGCTGTGCCTCACCGCACGGATGAGCAGTAAATGCCAGGACTGAGGGCTTGCAGCCTTTCCCTGCGTTTCACTGTTTTCATACAGCCTGACAAATACCTGCCAGTACCACAGCCGGGCACAGCGCTCGTGTAGGGGTGGGAGCTGTGGGGAGTGCTGGGCAGTGTTTTATTTTTTGGTTGGAGTAATGCAACGTGAACTAGCTGTGGCTAAAGGAGGTGTGAATCACAGGGTTTGCACCAGTAAGTGAAAACCTGGTGTGTACTGTCAAACCTGAAGGTTTCACTGCAGTAGTGGTTAAAGACATATATTTAATCTCAATCCATTATGTCAGCTTTCCAGAGCGAGTGCTCAGTAAGGAAAAAAAAATTCTCTCTGATTCCCTTTATATCTGGTCTTGTTTTTCCCATTAAGCTGCTGGGAAAACCTGCCTTTTTAGGGAGGTTCCCCTGGGAAGTGTGTGCTGGGCTGGACTGTCCTGGCTGCGCAGAAGCCATCAGTGGCCACTGCTAAATGCTTCCCACCTTTAAGATCTGTGCTGAGATCGCTTGAGAGTGATTGCATGGGCACCGAGGTAAACACAGTGCATGTGGTGGTCTGCACTGTGGGCACGAGTGAGGATAGGCGGCTCCTGCAGGCAGGAGGGCTGCTCTTGTCCCAGAGATAGCAAAGGGAGGAAATGGGAGAAAACCTCTTGTTTGTTTTTCTGCATATGGAAATCATTGCCGGCATGGATGGGAAGTTCAAGCGCTGGGAAGGGACAGGATGGGCCAGGTCCAAGGGCAGAAGTGCAGACCCTGCTCGGCTTATCCCTCGGGAGGAACATTTTTGAGCCCTCAGCTCTCTGCTGGTCTGGGGGCAAAAGGAAAACACGGGTAATAAATAGATTTAAGCTGGGATGGATCAAACCCCTCTTGGCTCAGTCGTCTTGTTGCTATGAGTGTGCATTCATGGACCGGTGCTGCGTGCTGAAGGTCCTTGCAGTGAGGAAGGGTGGTACCCCCAGCTCGTCTCCTGTGTGGGGCAGGCAAGAGAAAAGGGAGCGTTGGAGACTTTTGCTGTCATCTGCACGTGGATTAGAAACCTCCAAGTGAAAAGCAGCCAAAGCACAGACTCCAGTCGTTGAGCTATCTAGTCTTTTCCCCAAAGCTAACTTTGCCTTTGCAGATACAAAGGCCGGTTTGTCTCCCCCGCCTTGGCAGGCCTCGCCATCGGCTAACGTTGTCTTTGTCTGCCACGGGCTCAGGGAGCCGCAGATGGGCTGGGACGAGCATCCTCTCAATGCTGGGATTGTGTGCGGCCGCCCCCACCTCGCTCAGGGGGGGACAGGCAGGGTGTGCTTGCTGTGCCCTTTGCTGCCTTGGGCTGCTCCGGGTCCCCAGCACCCCATGGGCCAGGCAGTGCCCTTGTGGCACAGAGCTGTTGTGCTGAGTCCAGTCCTGCTGCCCATCTGTCCCTGGTGGTCCCCTTGCTCCTGCAGGGAGCTGTCTCCTGGGTGTCCACCTTCTCAGAGGGGGGAGGAGGATTCATCCAAAGGGCACGTGGTCCTGGTTGGATGGAGATGTGTGAACCTCAGCCATTGCCATGTGCACTTCTGCACATAGGTGAGAGAAAGGGGTGCTGGATATCCCCGCGTTGGTGTTCTTGCCATAGGACAGAGGGATGGAGCCCCTTAGGGGAGTGTGTAGCCCACCAGGTAGAGGGACTGACCCTCTGTGCTGCTGCTCCCTAACTCCCTGCCCTCCTCTGGGCTCCATTTTTCCTTGTCTGTCTTAAAGAGCAGAAGGAGAAGTTGGGAGAAACAACCTGTGAGTAGCGAAGGGATGAACTGGGGGTGGTGGACCTGGGATGGGAGCTTAGTGGTGGATGTGGTAACTGCATGTAGTCTGTTCTCCAAATACAAGTATGGGACTGTGGGGTGCCTGGCAGGTTAAACTGAAGGAAGAAATAAGGTGGTGTGATGTTAGGGAGAGCTTCTGAGCAGGCTGCCTGCGGAGGACACGGTCTTTGTTACTGGTGCAAGAAGAGGTCTCACAAAGCAGTGGGTGGGAGGTAGGTGCAGCACGAGCTGTTTCCCTTGCCTGGTTCCTGCCACCTCTTTGGGTCAACACCTTGGGGCTGGACCTGTTGCCCAGAATAAGTAGTAAGTGGTGGTCAGGATTGTTTTAACATGGGTGAGCAAAGGGGAGAACAGATTTCTATGGGGTCACAGAATCCCAGACTGGTGGGGGTTGGAAGGGCCCTCTGGAGCTCCCCCAGTCCCACCCCTGCCAGAGCAGGGGCACCTCCAGCAGTGGCACAGGACGGCGTCCAGGCGGGTTTGGAATGGCTCCAGAGTGGGAGACTCCCCCACCTCTCTGGGCAGCCTGTGCCACTGCTCTGCCACCCGCACAGGAGAGAAGGCCCTCCTCAGGTTGAGATGGAACTTCTTATGGTCACGTTTGTGCCCGTTCCCTCTTGTCCTGTCACTGGGCACCACTGAAAAAGACTGTTCCCATCCCCCTGGCACCCTCCCTTGAAGGATTGATAAGCATTGATAAGATCCCCCCTCAATCTTCTCTTCTCCAGACTGAAAAGCCCCAAGTCCCTCAGCCTTTCCTCATCAGAGAGATGCTCCAAGTCCCCTCATCATCTTTGTAGCCCTTTGCTGTACCAAAGGTCCCTCCACCCCAGGCTCTTGGCAGGAATCTGGTCCCTCTGTTTGCTTCCTGCTGTATGGGGACAGCCAGGGTGGCTTTGGCAGCTGTCACTAGAGTCCCTGGCCAGGCAGTGGGTCGTGTCCCCACGGTGTGTGGGATGGGCTCCTGCCAGGCTGAGGGACGCGAGAGGGCAGTGCGGCACCACTGCTCGCCCGGCTCCGCACCGCCCCAGCTCCCCAGGACCCCGCATCACCCTCCCACCCTGTCCTGACCCCCGGTACCCTCCTTGCACCCCAGCTCTGTGTGCTCTTCCCACAGTCCCAGATCTTTTTTTGGGTGGCCAAATACCTCTATCAATCTCAGGGAAGATCTGTCGTCTTAAGCAAATAATTACTTACTCATTTTTATAAGGGTTTTCTCCCAGAGAAGACAGACCTAGTGCTTTTTGAGCATCGAATACAGCTTTTCCCAAAGGGAGCAGCTGTCACCCGGCGCCTTGCGGTAGGTGCTGCTGTCTCTTGGCAGGGCACCGCGGCTGGAAACCTGCCTGCCCCTCGCGCCGTCGGGCACGGCGAGAGACGGCGTCGCATGAGCGGGCTGCGAGGGGCTTCATGGGGGGCTGCTCTTGCTCACTGGTGCTGTGAGATGTGACGCTCTCAGGGCCTTTCCTGCATTCTTCATCCCTGGGTAACAGCTTTGGGAAGGGGGAGGAAAAAACTCTGCAGAAGACAGCAGTTAAGACGTCAAAGGCATTGAAGCAGGGGAGACATAAGTATAACATCATAAGGTGCTTTACTCTCTGCTTTGGAAAATGAACTGTGGGAGATGGAGAGAGCTGCTTTGCACAAAAACTTGCTCTTTGGCGATGTTGGAAGGCAGCTGAGGTGTCAGCCCTTGACAGGATGACGAGGTGTGATTCTCATCCAAGCTCTTGCTTCGGAGGTGCTGGCCCTGGCCGGGCAAGGCGGAGCAGGGTGTTAATCCTTTGGAAGTGAACAGGAGGCAGAGCCCTAAGGCTCTTTTTCCTGTCCTTTTTTTTTTTTATTTTTTTTTTCCCCAGCCCTCATAGTTCTGACCTAGAAATTCCTCACTCCATTTGCTGAGCTGACTTAGTTAAAGATTTGACTAATTTCTGGAGGATTAATTATTCAGTGGGTGTGGGGAGGGAGGGTAATGCCTGCTCCTGACTCTGCAGGCAAGCTGGGCGCCTGTGGGGCCCTTGCCTGGTGTGGCCAGCAGGTGAAGGGAGGGGATTCTGCCCCTCTACTCTGCTCTAGTGAGACCCCACCTGGAGTACTGCATCCAGCTCTGGAGCCCCCAACAGAGGAAAGACATGGACCTGCTGGAGCAGGGCCAGAGGAGGCCCCGGAGATGCTGCGAGGGCTGGAGCCCCTCTGCTGGGAGGACAGGCTGAGAGAGTTGGGGGGGTTCAGCCTGGAGAAGAGAAGTCTCCAGGGAGACCTTACAGCCCCTTCCAGAGCCTAAAGGGGCTCCAGGAGAGCCGGGGAGGGGCTTTTTACAAGGGCGTGTAGGGATAGGATGAGGGGGAATGGCTTCAAGCTGGCAGAGGGGAGATATGGATTAGATATCAGGAAGAAGTTTTTCCCTCTGAGGGTGGTGAGCCCCTGGCGCAGGTTGCCCCGAGAAGCTGTGGCTGCCCCATCCCTGGAGGTGCTCAAGGCCAGGTTGGACGGGGCTTGGAGCAACCTGGGCTGGTGGGAGGTGTCCCTGCCCAGGGCAGGTGGTGGAACTGGATGGTCTTCAAGGTCCCTTCCAACCCAAACCATTCTATGATTCCCCAGGGACCCCCTGTGGCAGTGCTCCCCCTGGGCTGGGCACATCTGTGCAGCTGTGTATCAGGGTGTACATCATGATGCATTTGCGTGTGTTGCTCTGGTCCTTTGCTTGCTTTCACTCTGTTTAAGCAGGGAACAAAATTTTGGCCTCGTGGTCTTCAGTGACACTTTTTCAGCTTGCGCTACCATTCCACCTCCCTGGAAGTCACTGTGACTGATGTCCCTGAGGACCCGTGCCAGCTGCACCATTGCTCAGCCTCCCTGCTCAGGTTGGGCACCTCAGCCAGGGCTTGCACAGAGGGCCTTGGCCGCAGGGGTCTCTGGAATCCCCTGGAGAAGGGCTGTCAGCAGGAGATCTGCAGAGATCTGGTGATATTGCTGGGGCTTGGGGCATCCTTGGCCTCTGTTTGCATGGGTGGGATGCTGCTACCTGTCCCTGCAGCTGTGCCCGTGTCCCGCTCATTGGCCTCTCCAGGGCTGCTTTGGAGGAGGGAGCATGCAACAAGCTGCAGTTTGGGTAGTGCTTGTTCCTTTAAAGCCACGCTCAGGATAATTCCTCAGATGTGCAGTGACAGCAACTATTTTTCAGGTTGCAAATAGCTAAGTGCCCTGGAGAGTGTATAAAGGAATATATTTCCTTGATCTCCACAGGCTCTTGATGCGCTGGTGAAAGCGGCTTCCCTGTTTAACAGCAAAGTAAGGGTAGGTTGGCAGTTTCTATCCTTTATGTGCTCCTCTGCTTTCCCTCTGCTACTTTGGGAGGAAACACGATTGAGAGGCTGTGAGCAGCAGCAGCGCGGGTATGTCAGGTGGTGCAGTTTGTGTTTTGGACCCAAGCTGCATCGCTGCGGGTTTACTTGAAAGCTTCGCCCCACGCTGCAGTTTGGGAAGGTAGGGGTGCAACACGCAGCCTTGTTGGACCGACTGCAGCTCTGCCGTGAAGTGCCTGGAGCGAACGTGTTCCTGGGGAGAGTGCTTATGCGGAGTGGCTTTGCTGCTGTATGTGCCTCCACGTAAGGGGTTTTGGCAGCGTTTGTCCTGGGCACCTTTGTACCTGTGACAGGCGCGGCTGTGCCAGGATTAGCCTGGGCCACCGATGGGGTCCTGTAAACGCACTTTTTAGAAGGCAGTACCTAAAACTTTTGTTTCCCAGACTTGTTTTGAGCTGGTAGGTTTGCTGGTAGTGACTGCACTGCTTTTTGCTTGTGTTTTGGCAGAATCCTTGCAATAAACAGTAAATGATTTCATTAATAACCTGCAAATAGCTGCTCACCAGCTGAGCCGTGGGATCTGCCTGTGCGCTCGCTCCTAGGCTGAAGGGAACTGCCAAAAAGCGCCGATGTTCAAGCTGACATGTTGAGCTAATAAATACCGTGGGCAGAGCAGAAGCGTGCAGCTGCTGGCGCTGGCTTGCCGGGCTGCGGTGACCCGGCTGCTGAAGCTCACCCCCAAAATGGGCCATTTTCACAGGGCCTGTGGGCAGAAGGCCACGCGGCGGGGCAGGCACCGTGGCTTTGGAGAGGATGTTTCTCTGTTGGAGCTGCAGCTGGTGCTTGTAGCAGAAAACCGCAGGAGTGAAGGAGTGCTCTGCCTGCAGCAGCTCCCTCTGAGCTTTGCGGGTGCCGGGCGGAGAAACCGGGGGGATGTTGGTTAAGCGACTGCTGTCACCCCGCTCCAGCTCAAGTGCAGTGCCACACGGTCTGCCCGTGTCTCCTGCACGGACTGCAAGAAAGAGTTGGTGTTTCAAACCAAGTTGTCTTCTCAGGCAGTCCACAGGCATCTCTGCTTTCCAGCTTTTCTCGCCAATTGGAGTTTGGAAACCTGTGGATGTCCTTGCTTTGATCAGAGCAACTATGAATTTTAGCTTTTCAAATTAAGTCTACCTTCAGGTGCGTTCTTCAGGGGCTTCTATACAAGCTCCTGAGCTGTGAGGGGTGTAAAGGGGGTGAGGAAGGGTTGGGAGGGTCGGTGAGCAGCTCAGCTTCCCTGCAGTGGGAAGCTGGGAAGATCTGGAGCGGGGCTGAAATGAGTGGAGGATGGTCCATGAGCAGGGCCCTGCTGCTGCAGCACCTCTGTTGTAGGTAAGCACACAGGACTGCCATAGAAACTCTTCTGACTTAATGCGCAATTGTGTGTGTTTTACACATAATTGCCCAGCCCTGTGGCAGACCACGAGGACCGACACCGCAGAGTAGCGCGTGGCTGCGTGGGATGTTCCCAGAGCCAGGCTGAGACTATTGAATGACCTTTCCAGAGAGCAAAGCACCACGGCAGTGAAGTGTTGGGTGGGTACTTGCTTCAAGCAGCTTTCTTCGAGGTACATGCGGGAAGCAAACCCCACCAAAGAGGTTCGCTGCAGTGGGGGGTTACCCCATGTGTGTCCATGCTCACGGGGAGGAGGATGGGGGAGCTCTGCCATCACCTGCCCTGTGTGTTTGTGAAGGCGCCTGGATCTCTGTGGTGTGGAGCACAGCAGCCAAACCAATGGGTTCCCTCGGAAAGGAGTGGGAATTGGCAGCTGGGAGTCCAGGGAGCAGCGCGGCAGTGCTGGATGTGCAGGTGACTGCCCTTTCGTGGCTCACGCTGTGGGTCACGCTTGGGACCTGGGAACTCCCGTGCATCTGTGGTCCACACTGAACGAGCTCAGGGGTCTCAGCTCAGGTTCCCTGGGAATATTATCTCCAGGTGCAGCTTGCTGCATGGATGGTTTTGCTATACAAAAGGCCTCTGTGGATACTAATCCGAGCTCTGCTACGCGAACTCTTTCCCTGCATCTGTTTCCTTTGGTCAAGTCTGATGTTTTACTAATCGGGCTCTGTTGTGGTGAAGCTGCTGAACACTCTGAGGGGATGTCGGAGCTGAATTTAATATAGCCAGTGCTGCTGTCTGCAGCACAACACGGCGGCTTAGAAAGAGGCACTTGCTGCACCCTGAATAATGCTGTATTAAACTGTAGTTATCCCCCAAAAGTAATAAGATGCTTTAGCATATGGTGTTCCTGTTGCTGTGACAGCCTGCGCTCCTCCGGTCCCATTGGCCCCGGGTGAGGGAGCCGGGGTTAATTCCTGCTTGTGCCTCAGGAGAAGCACTAGCTAATAATTTAGATTCCCAAAGTGCCAGGGTGCTGCCACCTCGGGGGGGGGGACTGGCGTGTCCTTTGCTCTTTTATGCAAAGCAGGTCCCCGTGAGGTGTGGAAGGTCTCCTGCTGCTCCCAGCCCTGGGCTGTTTGCCCTGCTCCAGCGGCCTCGTGAGCCTCTGGATGCCGATGGGAACCAGTGAGCGATTGCTGCCGAGTGTTGTTTTACTTCTTCCCTTGGAAGCAGGGACCGTCTCGCACTCTGCAGGCACGGTACGGCTGTGTCTGCACATTTGCTTTACTGCTAATAGAGCTGCTGCTTTACCCATTGGTTCTTCTATCCAGAAAGGACTCACGAGAGCAACTGCAGCCTTCCCTTTGCTCTACAGAGCCTATTTAGTTTGCGCGTATTGCTGCAATGATTGCTGGATTTCATCAGATGAGAGGCGCATCTTTCTTAATAGCCTGTGTAATTTCTTCCAGAGGGACACATTGCATTAAATCTTTAATCCAGCAAGCTGCTAAGGGAACACGTTCAGACTCCGTGCATTTGCTATTGATCTCTTACACGGCCCTAATGCTACCCTGGAGGCTTTACCCTTTGGAGTAACTGGAGCTGGTGCGGTCGGAGCCTTTGGAGGGGAGCCGGGATGGCGAAGGGCTGCGTTGCTCCTCTGCTTTCTCCCTGTCCTTTGCTGTAATGCCACATTTGTTGTGTGCCAGGGAAGGCAGGTTCCTCTCCGTGCTGTGTGTACTTGGGTCACATCAGCTGGGGTCTGTGCACCGTGAAATCAACTCCATAGGAATCGAAGTGGGGTGTTGCAGGGCTGCTGCGAACAGCCCTGTTCCGGCAGGTCACTTCTACCTTTGATTTCTTTTCTTCCCATCCTCAAAAATCCCTCCTTGCCCCATTTTCTTGAGTTTCAAGGTTGCTGACTGTCATTTTGGATAGCTTCTTTTTTTTTTTTTTTATAAAAGGCCTTTTAAAAATCAGCTGGTGTGTTGCTGAACCTGATGCTGCCTGCGGTGCTCCCTGGGCAGAGCTGTGCTGGGGCAGGGGAGGGAGAGGGCTGCACTGGTCCAGCTCGCGCTGCCCCGTCCTACTTTTGCTGAATTGACTGTTGTGTTGCTTTTTGCTGCATGCCCTTGCTTGCTCTGACCTTTTCTTCCTTCCTCTCCCCTGCTTTCTGTCCTCGCAGCCTTCTCTGCGAGATGGGAGTAATTTGGGAGGAAAGCCTTGTTCATTTTTCATGCTCAACCACCAGTGCAGCTGTTGACTGTGCTGGAAATTGCCTTTGATATACATTTATGGAGACAGTGACCTGTAAAAGAGTAAATCAAAGACTTGAAGCTAGTGCCTGGGGTGTACCTTAATATGGTATAATCTCCCCTTCTGTTCCTCTGCAGAGAGTAGGCAGATAGAGACACATCTGCAAATCAGGCAGAGTTCAGCCATGGGATGCAGCTCACCTGAGAGAGGGGTTGAGGGTGGTGGGACGTCTTCAGACTTGGGATGCTAGAAGAAGGTATGTTAAACCTGGACTTGCAGAGCTTAGGTCCTGGAGCTGTAGTTCTGCGTGAAGTCTGTCTGTTGATGAAAAGGATGGTTTGCATTTTTGTTTTATTTATTTTTAACTTTTATTTTCATGTTGTCTACCTTTATTTGCGTCTTGGTACTTTGAAAAGGTCTTCGTTTGCAGCATCTCTGTGTGCTTGTGTGGCTGGGCACTTGGGACACCAGGATGTAGTCCAAGGCCAGAAGAGCCCCATCCCTTATCCTGCTCCAGGGCTGAACTTGCTGCCCACTTCTCAAGGTGATTCAGAGAGATTTGGGCCTTGACCAAATCTCCCAAGCAGTGGTACCTGATGCAGCAGATCAGCCCCACCGGTGACGCTTGGTACAGACATCGACACTCTGGTCCTCTGGGCTGATGAAGTGACTGTAATGTGAAAGCTGTTCAAATTGCCAGAGCTGCCCTATTATCAGTTAATCTTATTCCTGAGCCCTGTGGGGCTGCTTGTGCTGTTATGAGTGCATTCATCCATGAGGCTTTCACAGGTCTGGCTGCTCTGATCGCAGCTCACATCTCTGTGTATCGTGGCCAATATTGGCCTGGCAGCAGCAGTGTGCAGTGGAAAGGTGGCCTGTTTGATGTCCTCTGGAACTTCCCGCCTTCACCGCTTATTTTAAATTTTTCCTGCTCCATGCACTAGATGCAGAGTGACCTTTTAAAGCTGTTTACCTGGATGTGTTTAAGGATGTTACGTTTTTTTTTTTTTCTATTTTTTTACTTCCAAAAAGCATATATGGAGTGCCTGCTCTTCATCCCTGGGGGTGGCAGGAGAGATCCCACGTGGTTTGCAGTGCTCTGGGAAGGACGTGGGTCATGCTGGCTCGGTGACTGTCCCTCCTGCAGGGTGAGAGGATCCTTCCCCGGTACATCATTCCTGCTTTAACCTGCTGGCGTGGGGACTGGGAGGATGGCCCTGCTCAGTGGCATTCCTACCTGGTCACCCCAGGCTGTGTGCAGCGTGGCCAAAACCTGCCCAGCTAGGCAGGGAGATCTTTCCAGTAGCTGGTGGGACACCCTGCTGCAAGCACCAAGGAAAAATCCAACCCTTGACCTCTCCAACCCCATCCCACTCTGTTTGTGCCCAAATCTCTTGGCGGAGCCAGCAAGGAGGCCCAGGTCATGGCTTGTCGCATACCACTGCGGTGCCTGGTCCTGCCGTGGCCCCCGTAGCGGAGAGGATCATGTGTTTCACTGCAGATGGAGGAAAAACTTGGCTTTGGAAAATGAATCGCTGGAAAGACACAGCTGAGTTGGAAACATTACCCAGCTTGGGCAGAGCCCGGGGATATCGGGGTCAAAAAGTACCAGCTTGTTTCTTGCAGCTTGAATGCTGCAGAGCAACACGGGGTGGCCCGTGGCCATCAGGGGTGCTGATTGCCTGCTGTGTGTGGCCCTGCTCGTGCTCTGCAGCAGCTCATGCAAAGAAACCCCAGGGGTTTGCTGAGCATCCTGAAGCCACAGCACCGGGTGTCCCATGGGGATGCTGCCTGGACCCCAGCTGAGGGCAGAGCTGTTATGGAACCAGTGGAGATGAGCCACACGAGGCCATGCTGCGCTAGGGAAACCCATCAACTTTTGCTTTTAAATTGTGTCTACCCAGGTTCAGTTTTTGCTTCCTATGTGTTGGCAAAGGACTGCTGTGGTCAGACTCCAGGAGCTTTAGGAAGACTCTGAAGAGAGTGATGAGGGCTCCTGATTTTGGTGGAGAATTCATTTTCCAGATTTTTTTTTTGGGTTTTGGGACTGAGGGGCTTTCCTTGCATGCCCCAGGCACTAGCTGGCACGTTGGTGGATAGCAGGTTGGGGGCTCACAGAGGCGCTTGCTCCTTCCACTGGAAGTGGAGGCTGAGGTGGGTTTGGGGGTCTGACAGCGGCTGTGACAATGGTGTGACAAAAAGGGGTGGTCCAGAGTGCAGAGAGCTGCTGCCAGTGAGCTGGGGACCAAAACAGAGGCATCTAGCACAGGGATAGATGGAGTAAGATGCAATCTTCCTTTTTTCCTTCTTTTTCTTGTTTTCCCTCTTTTTCTGACGAAGTGTCACAGCTGAGGAAACCTCTCCTGTGCCCCCAAAGTGGGGGCAGCCTGTCACGCAGATGGGGAGCAGCCCTTTGTGGGGGGAGCTGCTGGGGCCTGGGATAACCGTGCAGCAGAGAAGTAGCCCAAGAGACCTTCAGCCCCACCTGAGAGGGAAAGCAGCACCCTGAGTTTTGCCTCCAGGCCTGTAGGAGGGGGCATATCCCGAATTTTAATCATTTGGGGATTGTGCAATGCTGAGCTGCACCACTGAGCTCTGCCTGCCTCTGGCAGCCCGGCGGTGATGACGTCCGAGGCGATTCCCTGGGGCCCGTGGCCGAAGGACTGGTCTCTGCCCCAGTTAGTTCATCTGCAGTTTTGCGACGTCTGAGGTCAGGGGACTTGGACCTGGGAAGGAAGCAGGGAGCTTGGGTCTGCTGTTGTGCTGTCATGATGCTCCCTGTGCCTCCCACCTATTGCTTTCGCAAGCATCGGGTGATGAGAGATCCTGCGGTCCTGCCCAGGGCGAAGCAGACACGTCGACTGGGGCTCGTCGGTGTTTGGGAGGCTGTGACGCAGCTCGCGGACCTGCCGGAGGTGCCGGCAGAGGCTTCCTGGCCACTGCCAGTTGCTGCACGGGACGGTGAAGCTGCTCGACCCCGCAGGTAACGTGCCGCTGTGTCGTACCCCATGCACTGATAAACGTGGCTGAGGGGTGACGGTGCTGGTGCAGAGGTGCGCATTGTGGCTGAGATAAGGTTCACAGTAATATGATGAACAAACGTCTCTGTGGGGTATTTCAAGCTTTTTTGCCCTCTTTGGGGTGTTAAGGGATGTGCTGCTTTGGGGCCTTTTAGCTTAAGATGACCTGTGTGCGTGTATACAGTGATGCGCAGCTGTCGTACACGGAGGGGATTTAATAAGTAGCCTGTTCTGTCAGACAGCCTCATGATGCTGGGTTTTAGATATTTGACGTGAAGAACCGTTGACCTCAGTGCCTTGTGCCTCACCATCTCCTCTCCCACGGTGGCTGGTAACTGGTGAAGAAGTTTCAATTTCCAAATTTCTTTATCTTTTAAGTGAAAGTTTTATATTTCCCGCCTGTTGGTTGTTTCCCAGCAGTGGCTGCGCAGAGCACTTGCTGCCAGTTATTTTTCTTACCACGTTGATGTCATGGGGCTGGAGGTTCGGGGGGCTTTGCTGTGAAGTGTGGCTGCGGTACTGGACCTCTTTCCTCCACGCTGCAGGGAACGTGCTCTGCTCGCTGGCTTCCCCCAGGGCTACCCCTGCGTCAGAGCACAGCTTGACAGACCCCAGTGGGGCCTTCGTAAAAGGTGTTGCTTTACAGCCTCTTTGGGGGAGGGTGTTGAATTATGGTACAAATCCAGTGGATCCTTGACCCTGTCTGTTTGGCAGGAACACCCTCAGCTAAACGCTGTGGCCAATTAGTCCTTAAATGTGTGTGTTTTTTTTTAATGTGCTTCATTATCCAGTTGTCCTGGATATGCAGTAGTTATGCTGCCTTTCCTTGTGGGGTCCAGGCTCTGGCAGGATCCTAGGATGCTTTGCAAGGCTTGTCGCGCTGTCCCCCTACAGCTCTTCAGGGTGCAGCTTCGCATCCTGCATCACCTGGTGGGTGCTGGGGAAAGGTTTGGACCCCCCATGCCCCCGACTGAGCCACCTCATTTCACCGCCCTCGTGTCAGGTCCAGTGGTTGCGTGGCCGTGGGATGAGTCAGCTCACTCCATTGCTGAGTACTGAGGGAGTGGGGGTGGGCTGGGTTGTTTTTTGGTTTGTACCAGACCAGCTCAGCTGACTCATCCCAGGGCTGCATGGCCTGTTTCTGCTGATGGTCTTTTGAGTTTGCTGTTCCAAAGGTTACGATTTCTGTTCCCAGGTGAGTGACTGCCCAGAAACCTCCCCAGGGTTTCCTTTCCCTTTGCCAGTAGCATGGCAGCATCCATCCATGGCAGCAGCAGCACGGTAAAGGTAGGAATAAGGCATGAGCTGGCAAGAGGTGACGTGGGCAGAGCGTGCGGGATGCTGGCAGGGTCTCCCTCCTCCTTTTCCTCATTCTTCCCCAGCAGTAGAAGCTTTGGTCACACCATACAAGGTTGGAGTGTTGGGTTTGGACAGTGTGTTAATGGCATGAGCGTAAGATGCGTAGAAGAGAGGTCTGGAGGCAGTGAGGTTCCTCAGGGCTTGCACAGACTGACCTGCAGTGCAGTGGCTTGTGCTGCAAGACAGGGGACCTCCCAGGAGACCCGTGTGTGGCTGCCCCATGAGGCCACAGCTAATCCCACCAACTTCCAGGGACCGTAGGTATCACTGGGGTCCCAGGGCTTGAAGAGCTGATGTCTGTCCCCTAAGCAGCTCTTTAATTAGAGGTGTTTCATGACTAACTAGATGGTGGGGATCTGAGCAGGGACAGCGATGACTTGGAGCTGCATGGCAGTGGAGATCACCTCTGGTGAGAAATCTCGATATGCAGCTTCTCATTTTGGTGGCGTTGACCATCTGTGTAATTGTTTTTGTTCTGCCCGATGGGGGCTTTGAATATTTTGCTTATGTTGTGAAGGATAAGATGTGATCCGGTTTGTCGGTTTTTTTATTTTACTGAAATAAGTTGAAGTATTTGTTTTCCCTTGGGTGTTATTTGGGCTCTGTACTCTGTTTGGCAGTCCTAGAGGTTTTAATTTTACAACCAGCATTTCGGAAGTTTTAGAGGTTTGTTTTTACTTCTTTTTAATGAAATTGCTATAACCTGGGGGAAATCTTTTGGCTTAATTTAAATGGAAAGCCTTATGCTTTGTAAATCCAACATCCCCATCTATCTGATGATTGTACTGTTCAGAGTTTTGACATGAAAAGTTAAAATTTGACTCCAGGCTCGAAAGTTTGCAATCATTGACTGCAACAGGCATGGCCAGCTCTGTGTCGTAAGAGGATTACGTTAATCTATTGTTTGGGAAAGAAGCTGAGATTTTAATAGACTCTATTTTGATGCAGAAATGGGATAATTACTGGGTGAGAGGAGAGAAGAAAAAGGTTGGAAACAGAAATGTCCTTCCCTGGTGCGCATGGGTGTCTGTTGCTGGACCCTTGGGCTGTAGCTGCTGAGGATGACTGTGCCCCTGTGGGATGTGTCCCTGGCCCTGGGCAGCCCTGTGCTCCCCTGAGGGGTGCAGCGCTTTGGGGAGTGGGGAGGATGCAAATTCCCATGGGATCTGAGCAGCACTGGTGCCGGGGCTGAGGGGAGTCCCCACCGCACAGAGCCGTGGGTGCTGGGCTGGGTCTGCTGCTGGTTCACAAAGGTCTGGGGCCAGTTTGGGTGATGAAGCCCCGGGAAGGGGAGCTGCTCAGGACCACAGTGCTGTGTCTCTAGGATCAGTGGAAGGACTTCATACAAGTTGGAGGGAAGCTCGAGGTCACAGATGAGTAATTTCCCAGAGGAGTTGTTGCATTTATCCGTAATTCACTTCAAAGCAGGCCACGCAGAGTGCTTGAAGGGAGCAGGTCGGAGGCTCATCCTGCTCGTTCTGGTGCATATGAAGGTGACCTCCCTTGCCTGGCAGTTAATTGCATTTTTGCCAGCTGCCTCTTCATCCTGTGGCCGCTGTGTGCTACATCCTCGCCCCGGTGAGCCCCTGGGAGGGGTCACCCACAGCCTGGCTTCAACTCGGGTGGTATCCATCAGTCGCAGAGACTGTAGGAAGCTGCAGGCGGAGTGGCCGGGGCGAAGGCAGGGGCACAGTGAGCAGCCACCACGGTGTGTGTGGTATCGGGTGGAGCGGGGAGAGTACAACACAAAGTGAAAACTGTGCAGCCGGGATGTCTTTACACCATGGGTTGGCAGCAGGGCATAACCTTTCCATCCCTTTTCTGCCTATTCTGGGCTCTTTCTTTCTCGGACCAGACTGCTGCAAGTCCTGGCACCTTTTGGGAAGGGGGAAGGAGATGTCCATGAGCAGCCTGGGGTGCCTTGGGGGTTGTGTGCTGCTAAGGAAGCCCTTGTAACAACAGCCGTAGGTCTGACGGTGGGGTGAGAGACTGCTCGTGGGGAGCCGGGCGTGGGAGGGGGCTGCTCCTCATCCGAGATCCAGAGAGGCACAAGTAGCTGTTTATGAACGCAGGCAGCCGTATCGATCGCAGTCCTGTGACTCTCCCAGCCTGGAGACTGCTCGTTCCATATTGATTATTATTTTTTTTCTAAAGACTGACGAAGTTTGCTGGGCTATAATTGGAAGAATTATTCTCCTTTCCATTTTTCTGAAATTCTTCATCATGTTAATGAATTTTCCAATTTTTGCCTAGGGTTTTGCCAGGGCTGCGTTTTAGGGGAAAAAGAACAACTGGTGAGTGCTGAGCTGTGTCTGTTCCCAGGCTGGTTGAGGATGTGGGGATGGGGATGGCACATGCCCTATTTGCCCACCTTGTGGAGAGTCTGGGGTTTGGTGTAAAAGAATCAAGCGAGTTTTGGGTGGATCTCCAGCAGTGTGTGGGGGCGCAGAGCCAAGGTGACAACGTATGGGCACCGTACGGCAGAAGCAGCACCCGTCGCCCATAAGATAGCCCTGCCAGCTCCAGATGTCCTCAAGTTATTCTGCTTTTGTTTCTCCTTTTGCTGTTTCCTCCCCTCACGTCTCTTTTGATGTTTTATACTTTCTTCAGTCCTCTTGAACTCAACAAACTACTTTTTTAAGGAGGGGCCACCCAATTTTCTCTCTCTTTTTTTCCTCTTAGTGAGTATATAAAAGCCCTGTGGCTCCTTCAGCTCTCTCTGCCTCCATCTGTTTTTTCCTGCTCTTATATTTCCCCTGCAAGCCTGAGCCAGGTTTTTGTGCTGCCATCAAGGAGCAGGCACCAGGGATGTCCCTGTTTTGGGAGGTAATCGTCCCTGTGTGTGCTGTGATTAACTACACAGCGTTGCGTGTGGAGAGAACCTTTTTAAGTGGGATGAAATAACTTGGCAATGCCCATCGATCTGGGGGGTTATAAAGGGAATTGGAGGTTGCGAACGTGCACATCCCATGCTGCTCTGAAAAGGGACAGATGCTGATGGGCCGCTGCAGGAGGGTGACCGGCTCAGCACCGGCATCTCTGTGCTGCCAAATGGACTGGCTTTTGGTCATGGTTCCACCTCTGCTTCCCAGGTGCTTTTCTATGAAGGCAAATTTTGACCCAAACTCATGTAAATACTCACTTGCACCAGAGTGCTTTGGTTCCTGTGCGCTTCACCCTGCGGGGCAAGGAGTTGGGTGCCGAGTTCCCTGCTTTTGCCGGGCAAAAGTGCATCTTAACTCTTTAATGTGGCTAATGCCTTCCCTTTTCTGTGTTCACGCACAGGAGAGCGGCCCAAATTACAAAAAGAATGTGTCTTTGAAGTCTCTCTCTATGTAATTCAGTGCTGTTGCCGAGAATGAGGGTATTTTAACTGTAACTTGGGCAGCACATCTGGATTTGCTGCTGGAATTAGAAAATTGTGCTAAATGAGTTCTAATGCAGAGATACGCCAGGCAAATTAGTAAATTGATGCGACTGGTTTATGCTAGGTATCGGCACTGAAATTTGTATGTAATGCAATATAACTGACAATTAAAGCAAAGTGCCTAGTTAGACTGAAATTATAGTGCCTCTCGTATACTCTGCTTTTTATTACAGCTGTATTAAAATGTAGCACTTCTGTAGGGCTTCACAGCTCTGCCAATACGCGTGCATTAGTCCCAGGGCTGCGCTGGTTTGAGGAGTCGGCCTCCAGAAGCCTCAGGCCGTGTTTCTCCAGGGCTTTGGCAACAGCAAGGACCTGCAGTTTGGTATGCCACCGTGTTTGCACGTAGCGCAAGCGTATTTGCTTGACTTATGCTGCAGGGATGGTGCAAAACCAGAAAAAGTCTTATGTTTGGAACTTCTTGAAAAGTTCTCTGACCCAAAACTGGTTTTAGCAGAGGGGTGTGTGTGTGTCTCCTCTGCTCCCTCTTTTCGCCGAGGCTCGTTGGTGCTGCAGTGGGTGCACAGGGAGATCGGCTGTGAGGATGCTCTGGGAGGGTTGAGCCCTGGGGAAGCTGAGGAGGGACTCATGGCGTGCCCTGGCCGGGGTCCCTGCAGGCAGAGGGGGAGGTGGGCTCGCTGGTGCTCCTGTGGGGGGACAGACCTGCAGCCTGTCCTGCTGCACCCTGTTATTTAGCTGCGGTGGGTTTGAGGCTTCACCAAGAAGCCCAGTGGAAGCGCGGTGCAGCTGGGGTGTACATGAGGAAGGGCGCACAGTGCCACACATCTGGGCACTGCCCACCTGGGCTGTCACAACGCGCTTCTGTCAAATGCCACCAGCACCCGGGGATGGACCGTAGCACGTGGCTGCGTTCGGCGCTGCTGCTGCCGTGGCTGCTTCCAGGAAGGGGGGGCTGTGCTCAGTGCCCCATGGCTTCACCAAAACACTTGTAGCGGTGCTTGGCAAGCTTCCTGCGAGGTGACTCCAGGCTGAAGTTTGTTTTTCAGTAAGTATAGCAGCTCTGTTGCTGCATCTTTGAGTGTCTCCCTTGACCCGACAGCTGGAGGTGTGGGGTGCTGCGGCGGGGCTGGGAGCAGGGGAGGGGGGCTGAGCTGGGGGAGCATCTCTGGAGGGGATGGAGCAGCTGGAGCAGGGGAAATGTCCTGCCTGTGCTGCCCATGGCCAGCTCGTACCTGGGCGCTACGGTGGCCGCTCTGGGCTGGATCCGAGGCAGCGGTGGCCTGACACCCCTGGTTCCTGCTGCGTATTTCTCAAATGGAAGCTTTTGGGTAGGGAGTGCCTTGCACAACGGTGTGCTGACAGGGGTCTTGAGCGACTGTTTCTATGCCTTTGTCCCTTGAAAGAGGGGTCACTGATGCGATTTTATATTTTCATTTTGCATGATCTCTGCATGATGCACCATGTCGCACTGATACTGTCTTCTGGTCCAGCTACAAAGAGGATGCTTACAGAATTATTTTAACCTCTTAGGCTTAAATGACTCGGGACCTTGGAGATCTTCTGTATCTTTGCAATGAAATCTTTTAATAGGGGTAGGGGTGTGTGTGCACGCCTTTTGGGACATTTAAAAGTTGCTACTAGTCTCTTGTGCATCTAGTTCTTAAATCAGTTCATATTTGCATTTAACATGTTTCTTTGTGTGCACATGGTGATAATTGGTTTTGTTCATCCTGTGAAATACTGTATTCCAATTTTATTTTTATAACTATCCTGTAACATTTGATGGCGCTTTGGTACATTGGGTTAACTGGTTGTGAAAAATGGGGGTTCAGTCACTGTGGGTGTATATAAAAACAGGGTGGGGGGAAATTTGATTTCCTGAACCCCAAGAGTTAGTGGTCAGAACTTACCTTGCTGTCCAAAAAAATGGTGATTATCAAAATTCTTTGTTATTGGCTTCATTCATGTGGGGCTTGATAGGGAGCTGATGTCTGGCACCGGTGGCCAATTGTCAGCACTTTGAAAAATTCCTGCCCCAAGAGCCTTTGAAGTCCCTGTGGTGCTTTCAGCTGACTTCCCAGGTAACTTGGAGAAGCTGGTTCCTGCCCAGCTGGCACTAAAAGAAGGCTCGTGAGAAATCCTTTCCAACCTGAGCCGAAGGCCCTGCTGTTCCCTGCGAGATTAGGAAGCTTCCCCTGGCTCCGCAGTTTTTGGGATTTCAGCAGATGTTTTTCCTTCTGGGGCAGAGGAACTCTGACCACAACAGATGGGAACTGGGGTACCAGGACCCACACAGTCCTTTTTGTATTTCCCTGAGTAGTGGCTCTGGGAAAGCTCACCCTTTGGCCACGGGATAGCTCAGGATGAGCGGGCAGAAGTGCCTCCTGCTCCGGGCTCCGTCCCTGATCAGCTGCTCAGGCTTTGGCTCCTCCTTTGGCCAGGCTCACTGCTTTTCTAGACTGTTCTGCTTTTGTCACTGCATTAATTTCAAACCTGCTATCTGGGACTCCGCTTATGCATCCTCCTGGACTCCATCCTCCGCATGGCTGGAGGACCTCAAAAGAGGCAGCAGTGGCTGCTCTCCACGTATGAGCCAGACTGGGAGAGGGCTGAGTGGAAAGGGAGCCTGCAAACAGCTACGGTTTTGCTATTTTTGTAGAAATGAAGTGGCTACTCCTGCTATGGCTTAACTCTCTTACCTACTTCCCCCAGACACTGGGCAGTCTGGTACTTGTGAGTATCACTGATGCTGTCCTGGTGGGAAGGATGAGCTGCTAAAAGCAATGCTGAAGGAGAAGCAGCAATGGGCTCCGCATCAGCGGATAAGTGGCTCTTAGGGATGCAGCTCCCCGAGGAGCCCGGGGCTGGGAGAGCCGGTGTGTTTAACTTGCGCTGAGCGGTCTTGGCATGGAGGAGTGAGACCGGAGCCCTGGAGAAACAGGGCTGGAGTCCTCCGGCACTGTAGGAGCAGAGGGAGAAGCTGTCAGCTCTGAAGAATGCAGTTTTCCTCCTTCCCTGCTTCTGCCTAGCCATGCTTGAGAAGTGGAATTAGAATGAAAGCTGCCCAGGGAAGCCACAAAGATGCAACAAGATACGGTTTGCTCGCTCAGGAGCACAGTGATGCGAGGAGTCTCCCGGGGATCGTGTCAGAGCCACCTTCCAGTGCCGTCCGCCTTGTCTCGCCGTGCTGGCTGGGCAGGGGACCCGGCAGAGATGCTTTCCTCTGCTCTCGGGCAGCCCTTGGACTCGTGGTGTTCGAGGTTGCTGTGAGGTAGCTGCTATGACTTGTGCCTGAAAAAGCATCGCTGTTGTTTGCAGGCTGGGACTGGTGCCCAGTCCCGTGTCTGCGATGGCTTTGCTGCGTTTGGAGAGTTTTGAAATGGGAAACGCTGGTCTCTATGGCCCCAACAAGTACATGAATGCATGAGATGGACCCAGACAACCACACGGTTGTGTTTATGGCTTGGTTTTTTTTTTTTAATTCTATTTTTTTTTCTCCCAAATGTCTGCAGACAAAGGTGCGAGATGCTTCTACAAACGTCTTGGTGGTGGTTGCGCAGGGGTGGCAATGCATGTGGCAGTGCTCTGCATTACCCCAACACAGAAAGTCCCAGCGCTGGTTGGGTCTTGATTTCTGCTTTAACAGTCTCCTCCACAGCTCCTCTTAAAACTCAGTTTGTCTCCTGCAAATTAAACTACTGTTTCACTTATGAAGTGTTTTGTTCTACTGTTTAGTGAAAGTGGGAAGCTGACTTGCTCATCACTGAATATCCGTAGCGGCAAACACCAGCACAGCAGACTGTTAATGTGAAATTAGAGATATTTCGGCAATATCTCAACAGATTGCCTCTCCCGCTTCCTAAAAGGCGTGGAGCTCCTCTGGGAGGCCGACTTGTGTGACAGCCCTGTCCTGAAGGGCTGACCATGTCCTTCCTTGGCAGGGAAGGGGCTGAGGGCTGCTCCTTAGCCTCGGAGGAAAGCAGACAGCCTTTCCCTTGCCCCAAGTCACCAGAGAAGAACCAGAGACTAAAGTGCGGAGGAGAGAGGTGTGAGCCTGTGCTGCTTTTGCCCCAGTGCTGGTTGTGCTTCCAGCCAGACTGGTCCCCAGTGAGCCCGGTCCAAGGGACTGGGATGAGCTGTGGGGCAGCAATCTCCTCTGGAGTATCACTTTTTGATCACAGATGGAGGTGTTCATGGAGTTGCCTGAGCTTTCAGGCATTGGTACCTTGAATCCCACTGCATCCCACCACCCCCAGCTACCCAAACTTGGGTTTCATGAAGGCGGAGGTTCCTCCTGCTTGTTTCCCAAGTCCCGGCGCTGTGGGGCTCACAAAGAAAGCTCCACAGCCTTGCAGGAGGCCTGACTCTCTTGAGAGAGCTGTGGCTCCTACCTACCCATCCAGAGAGGGATTGCAGAAACGTGGGGTGTCCCCCACACGCAGCTGCCCTCCCCAGGTGCTGGGGAAGGCTGGCTCGCTCCTTGGAGCTGTGTNCCAAGTCCTGGCGCTGTGGGGCTCACAAAGAAAGCTCCGCAGCCTTGCAGGAGGCCTGACTCTCCTGAGAGAGCTGTGGCTCCTACCTACCCATCCAGAGACCGACTGCAGAAACGTGGGGTGTCTCTGGCTGTAGGGGTGTCCCCCACACGCAGCTGCCCCGCCCCGGGTGCTGAGGAAGGCTGGCTTGCTCCTTGGAGCTGTGTGTCTGTCAGTCTGTCTGTCTAATCCTCCTGCTGCTTTTCCTACAGTCTTCCAAATTGCCCTTTTGTCCCCGAACAATTCTGCTTTGCAAATGCCAAAGGAGGATCCCTGGGGCAGCGTTGCTGCTCCGCTGCCCTCCCATCAGGTGGTGCGGAGGAAGAAGAGAAGAGAGGGATTCAAATGAACCCCGCTCATCCTCTCCACTCCTCCGGCTGCCCAGCCCGGCCCCTCTCCTGTTGCCTTGGCATAGCTCAGGAGCAGATAACATCATCTCCGCCAGGTAACCCCTGCTACCCTCCTCCGAAGGCATGTGTGTGCCTCAACCCCGCTGCCTCGGAAAGAGCCGGGCATTACGCCTTACCCCTATGGCAGGGAAACAAGTGTTGTCCCCTTCTGTCTCCCGCTTGCCTGGTCTCCCCCTCGGCTGCTTTCCCGCTGCCTCCCGCCAGCCCCCTCCGCTCTCCCCGGCTCTCTGACCTCCTTTGACGTGTTGCATTTCACGGCGGTTGGTAACGGGGAGCCGATGGGAGATAAGAGGGGTGACACTGTTACCGGCTCACGCTGTGCCGGAGAGAGCCAGCGAGCGGATGCTCTGCCTCAGCCCTCTCGCTGCAAACGAATCGATTTTAGGAAGCGCCCTGGATCCCTCCCCGCCAGCGGTGGAGCCCATCGGAGGGAGAAGGTGGGAGACGAAGGGGGGCGGCTGTGCGGAGCAGCGGGTAGACAGCTTTATTTTCCCCAGCTGTGAGAGGGAAGCGAGCCCGAGCTCTCCCCTTCTGATCTGTGAAGAGGAGGGAGAAGGTGCTGGGGGACCGTGTACCCGCCCGGCGGAGGGGCTGGCAGTGTCCCCCCCCGGCCGTGAGGCCCCCCGGGGTGCATTGCCAGCCCCCCGCTTTGTGCGCAGGTTTGCGCCGTTTTGCTGGGATGAATGTCAGTGCTCGGAGCGGGCAGGCAGGGAGCGGAGACGGTTCAAACAGATTAAAAGCCCCCTCCCTCCCCCAAAGAACGGCGGGCAGGGACGGTGACGATCGCTCGGAGAGTCACAAGCCGCCGGCGGGGGCGGCCGGCCGCCTGGGTGACCGCGGGCTGTGGGGCTCATGCTCCACGGGGTGTACCCGGCTGCTTCAGGCGTTTAATTCGGAGCGGGAAGCTGAACCAGAGCCTGGAGGAAAAGGAAGAAAATAAGGGAGGAGGGAAGCGGGGCTCGGCAAGGCACGCGGCGGGTTTTCAGCGGCGGATGGTCATCCCTCGCTGCAAACAGGCTGCTTGCAGTGGATGGCTCTGAGCAGGGAAATAGCAATGAATGGGGGTTTTGTTTGTTTTTTAACATGGCATCCACAATGGAGGGATCAAGAGGATGCGAAGGTAGCTTGCCGGTCTGCCAGTCGAGTTAATGCTGGTTTTCTTTGCTGTTTCCTCGAGGGTCTTTTGGCGTGGCTGTGAGTCGCCGTCAGACACCCCTTCCCCTGGACGCGCTTCACTGACTTAATCTGGCTTTGCTCCGTGGGGCTGTAGTGAGATTTTGGGTTTGTTTTATTTTTTTTTTTTTGAAGCCCTTGTTTTTTCCTCCTCCCAGCTGGCGTCAGGCACTGAGGATGCAGAGACAAGTGCTCCTGACTAGGGGAGGTTTGGCAGTAGGATTTCCCTTCAGGTTCGCAGCATCCCTTTATCTGCTGCCTGCCGTAGAAGGGCTTTGTGCTGGAGCTTGGGCAGCAGAGCCCGCAGGTGACCTCTAACTGGATCAGGCTTGCTTTAAATGTCTGTCCCTCTCCTCGCGCTGGGGTGTTCGGTGACAGGCGGGAGAATTGCGTTAGGTGCTGCTGGAGGCTAAGGGGTGCCTTCTGCTTTGGAAAACAGGGAGGGAGGAAAACTGGTGAACTCTGAATAGCCGCAAGAAGAGCAAGCGGGGATCCTCTCCACCTACTCTGCTGGTCTCTATATGCCGTCAGAACAGACCCTTTCAAAATTCATCTGAACAGCTGATTTCTCAGGGTTTCTCATCGCCTTCTGATCCAGACAGCATCCCCTCGCCTGGCTGAGGGCCACCACAGCCACCCTGGGCCACCTCCCCAGAGGCCAGCTCCCTCACCTGCCAAGTGGCCGCTCACCGTGGGGGCTCGCAGACCTGTGCCATCGCTACTGAGGGATCCATTCCAGTGGACATAATTTTTTTATTTTTTTTTATTTCTCCACCTCCTCCTTAATTCAGCTCTGCAGCATTGCACTAAATAAGAGTGCAGCCACCAGCTGCTCTCGTGCAGCCCGTTGCCTGCGGTTGGTTCAGGGAGGCAGGGCTTCCTACCCTTGAAACTGGAGGGATTGCCGTGGAGCATGGTGTGGACTGTCCGACAAGTAATTCCTGGCTAAACTCCTCCTGTCTCGTGCTGTCTCTCTCTCTCTGACTCGCAGCGCTCCCTTCCCTGTCCCGTGGGCTGACGGAGCGCGCAGGGTAGCGAGTGCAGCCGGGGTGTAGCATGCATGAGCGTGCGGTGGGACCCGCGCCCAGGGACGCAGGCGAGCGCGTGTTCGGACGCCGTGGGGGCCATGGCTTCGTTCGGGAAGCTGACGGAGTACTTCAGCCTGAGGAAGTCGAGGACGGAGCTGCGCTCCGGGCAGCGGAGCCGGCGGAGCGGGAGCTGTTGCTGTAGTGTCACCGAGTGCAGGTACGCGGTGGCAGTAGCCTGTCTGTCCTGGTGCCTCTGTGTTTGCCCGGGGGGCTGCGGGGTGGGAAATGCAGTCCTTGGTGCTTTGTTTTCCCATTACCTCTCCTGGGGCTGAGAGGAAGCCAAGAGCTCTGGAAGCCTCACCTCTGTCTTCTCTGGGGCTCCTGAGTGGCTCATTGCCATGGGACGTCTCCGGCAGGCTCCGGGTGCCGATGTCCATCTCCCTGCCCAGGGCACGTCCCAAGTGTCAGTGTTACATCTGCTGGGTGACTGCGTGCACGTGTACCTGCTTGCCTCTGTCTTCTGCTTTCTGTGTTGTGCTGCTGCACTGTCTCCTCGTTACGGTAGTGAGGTTATTGTACCACAACTGCCCTTCCTTCCCTCTGCCCCTCGTGCTGCCGCACGCAAAATCCCTGGCTGCACGGGCAGCAAGAAGTGGCTGCACAGGTGGAGTTGAGAGCGTGTGTGTACGTGTGCTGACGGAGCCTCCTGGCAGGCAGCGGCTGCGGAGGGTGTCTCGGTTGTGCTCGGGGACAGGGTGGAACGGCGAGGGGGCTCCTCCGAGCAGACAGACACAAGGTTGATCATCAGCTCGTTTGCGGTGTGCATTGATAAGGGGAACGCACTGGGGATGGGTGGCATTGGACTGCCTGGAAATCCCCTGGGAGCGTGTTGTCATCGGGGTGCTGTCGGGGTGCTCAGGGTCACAGCAGGAGGCAGCAAGGCCAGCCCTGGCTGAAGGGCGCACGCATCCTTGTTTTGCAATGTAAACACAGTTACTGCAATTAAGAAAATTGCTCTGTGCCTGGGTGGCTTATCTCTCCTTGATAGGAGGCTTGTAGGACACAGCTAGTGCTTGATGCTGCTCTGGGCTTTTCCCCTCTGTGAGGGTTCATGGTGGGACAGAGGATTACCAACCTGAGCAGTCCGTGTCCCCAGATCCTCCTGCTGACCTGCACACGGTGTCTCCTTGCTTCTGGAGGGGTGCGGGTCTATGCTGGGGACACATGGCAGGGAAAAAAATAGCACCAAGATACCCACTCAGCTTCTTCCCTGGTTGTTGAGCATCTCGTACTCTGTAAAGGTTATTAAAGTATCTGTGTGGATCAAAAAGAAGTTGGAGGTCTGTCGCTTGGGCCCCTTCTGCTGCTCTCTTGCTGCTGAGACGGTGAGACGTGACGTGCTGTTGCTGTCTCCCCTCTTCACTCGGTGGTTACGGGAGACGGTTGCCTCTTCCCCGCTCGCTCAGAGCACGGCACGGTTTCTCCAGAAACACAGAAGCATTCGTGGCTGAGCATTGTTCTGCTCTTTCTCGTTATTGTGGGCAGAAACCAGGTTTTTGCTGTGCCGATGTACACCCACTGGTCGGTTCTTTGGGTGCTGCCGAGCGTGGCTCATCCCTGGGGTGTACTGGTGTGCAGCCGAGAGCCACGTGGAGAGCGAACGTATGGCACATCTCAGCCTCTCCCTGGCATGAGGGAGACAAGGAGGTGCTCCTGGAGCTCTGCACCCTGTTGATACCCTGTGCACAGGGTGCTACAGTCCTGGGCCTTGTGTTCTGGGGGGAGTTGGGTGGCTTCCTATGTAAAGGAAGATATCATGGTACCTCCCTAACTCTGGGGTGTTACCACAAAAGTGGCAGTGCTGGTGTGTAGCTCACGTACTGTATTTTCTGGGAGGATGCTAGGTATGGACGTGTTTGAGCACTTCCCTTGCTCAGGAGTGCGGCTCACCATGTGTCAGTCACAACTGCCGGGGCCGCTGCCTGGCGAAGCTCTGCTCTGCGTGGGGCTGGGGGATGTGGTTCCCCCAAGCAGAAGTTTCTCCAAGTGCCCGGGTGGTCCGGCGTGGCCGAGCTTGAGGTGCTGGGAGCTGTGCTCTCACTGCTGCTTCATGTGTTCTGCTGCTCCAGGGCAGCTCCTCTGCGCTGGCTCTGAGCGTGGAGACAGTGTCTCTGGTGCCATTGACTCTCTCAGTGCCAGGGCTCGAGTGCACCTGCAGATACTGAGCCCGTTCTCTTGATTGCACGCGATTGATTATGGAAGTAAAAATAAGTGTTGATTGAAGCATGGGATGCTTTTGAAATCAGTGTCACTTTTCGCCTAAGCTACTTGAGAATTTTGCTTGGTTTTTCCCTTCAGTGTCTGTACGTCGAGAGGCCCCAGTTGAGACCCCTGACCCAAGCTGAACTGGGTGCTGGGGTCCAGAAAGCCGAAGGCTTCATGGCTGGGACCTGAAAGCGAATGAAGGGCAGCTGCTGCCACATCTGACCCCCATCTTTTCTCTAGACAGTGCTTTTTCTAGCTCTGATGAACGACTTTCTGGTTTTATTTCATTTCCTTATGCTAACGTGGGCAAATTAAGCGAGGAAATAAGATGCTGAGACCCCGTGTTTCCATGTGCATGGAGGTACTGGCAATCCTGCGTCCCAGGCTCAGCAGTGTGGTGGCTAACAGACCCCACTGGAGCCCTGCCCTGGCCTTTGCGTGGCTCGGGGCAGCCGGGCTCCCACCGCTCTTGCCAAAGCCGTGTATCCCCTGGGACCACAGCAAACCAAACGTAGGCAGGTCTGTGGTAAAGAGGATGCACTAACTGGAGTTATTAAATTCTAAATATAGTGGTCCCACGCATTCTCACAGGACCTAACAGATATTAGCAGGTGTGTAGTTGCGGTCTTAAATAATATGCCTGCATTTTTAAACTACGCCTCCAGCTAAAGCGGTGTGTACGAGGTGGGTTGAGTAAGTGTGCTGGATTTGGGAATTTGTGGGCTCAAACTTGTGTGCAGAAGAGGAGCCCAGCGGTAGCATCATCTCTCCCCGTGTTCGGGTGCTATGGGCCAAACGTGCTGCTTGCAGGAGCTCTTCAGCCTCCCCCGTGCCCTCCTGCTCTGCCGAAACCTGTGGCACCGAGCTGTGTTGTGATTTACACCTTCGCTGTTAGGTCAGCTGGAGCCTTTTCCAACCTGAGACTTCCCAGCTGTGCTCGGCGGGAGGAGGGATGCTCTGCTGCAGTGCTGTGTGTGGCATATTGTTGCCCCCTGTTATTAAATCAATTGGCCAGTCAGATCGCCAGGGGCTGAGAGGCTCCAGGTGTGGCAAGCCGGGGATCAGAGTGCCCCCAGCATGCAGCTTGTACTGGTGTAGTGATTGAGTGTAAACATACCAGCCAGAGCCCATCTCGGCGAAGTAAGTGATTTATTTGCAGTAACTTTTTTTCAATCGAGTAGAAACATTGATGGATGAACCAACTGCTCAACTTGACTGCCTTTGGAGCTGTGCCGCTTTGTGCAGGATGAAGGCACAACCCCGGATCATCGCAGGGGGGGACTTCTCTGCGGCTCAGAGGCTGCAGCGCTGGATGCAGGTGCCCATGGGCAAAGGATGCAGAAGGGGCTGGGGGTGATTGCTGAGGTTCGGGGCTTTGTTCTTTGTATTATCTTACAGTGCCAGCCTCGAGGTGCTCGTGCCCAGCTCTGTGTTGGCAGGAAGGGGAGAGACAATCCGCTTCTGGCACGGAGACGTAATGAAAGGAAAAGACAGGTTATACAAAATAGCTCATCTATTTAGTTAGCTATTTTTAAACTGAAAGGTCTGGACAACTAATTTGGGGTTCCTGCAGCTTTTGAAAGCGGATTAGAAAATCGAGGAAGGCTATTGTCTTGTAACTGGGCTGAGAAAACAGCCTTGCTCCGCTGCGTGTGCCAGGGGAGGGTCCGGGGTGAGCCGAAGTTGCTGACAGCAGGCTGGCACCCCTCCGGGCTGCCGGGTTCGGCCGAGGCTGCGTGGCAGCGAGCTGGCCTGGCACGGCGCTGCGCTGAGATCCGGGGCACTCACAGCGATTCTGGAAGGACGGGGATCCATGTCATCCAATGGAGTTAACGGTTTTTGGAGGATTTCTCAAAGAGGGTCTTGGGGCTGGTCTCAGCCTGAATGCAGAGCCAGCAAGCGGAACCCCCCTGAGAACGCCAGTCCTGTTGCGGGAGCCGTGACCTGCAGCAGTAACAAATGGCACTTCATTAAAAATCCCAAATACTGGCCAGGGGTGGCTTTTGGGAGGCATTTTGTGCTCTAGGCAGGAACTTGGAGGCTGTTTGATTTAGTGGCTTTCTCTCCTGGCCCAATACTGTCTTGGGATCAATCTGCTCACCTGGCTTCAGGAGGTTGATGCATGTCCCCTCTTTGATAGCTGTCACCTCTCCCCTCTGTGGTCCCCAGAGCCCCATACGGTCTCTGCAGACGGGCTTTGTTGTGCTTATCTGGAGATAGCTGCCTGGTTATGGAAAAAAAGGATCTTCAGGATGGGGGAAGAGGAAGGAGAGATTTGTACCCTGTTTTGGATGTTGAGTCCTTCTTCTGCAGGAGACCTTCAGCCTTGGAGGCAGCAGAACTGGAGACCCCTAGAAACTTGGGGGGGTGAAGAGCCTATATCCTTGGTTGGCTCTAGGAGAGGAGCTTTTCCCTGGGTGGGGGCAGGGGAGCGGTGGGGCAACCTGTGGTGAAAACCCAGGGAAGCCAAGCTTGGGAAATGGGGAAGAGAGGGGCTTGGCTTGTGCTCAACCAGGGAGCGGGTGGGCAGGCTGTCAGCTGTAGGGTTTCCGTGGCTTTTTTTCTCAATACCTGAGTTGGTGATTGTAAGTTGGTGTTAATTAGCAATTGTGCCCCCTGTACTCTGCACGGGTGAGGCCCCACCTTGAGTGGTGTGTTCAGTTTTGGGCCCTCCGTGACAAGAAAGACATGGAGGTGCTGGAGCGTGTCCAGAGAAGGGCAACGGAGCTGGTGAGGGGTCTGGAGCATAAGTCTGATGAGGAGCATCTGAGGGACCTGGGGATGTTCAGCCTGGAGAAAAGGAGGCTGAGGGGAGACCNGTCCGTCTCTGCTCCCAAGGAACAAGTGATAGGACAGGAGGAACTGGCCTCAAGTTGTGCCAGGGGAGGGAAGTTTAGGGTGGATATTAGGAAAAATTTCTTCATGGAAAAGGTTGTCAAGCACTGGAACAGGCTGCCCAGGGAAGCAGTGGAGTCACCATCCCTGGAGGTATTTAAAAGACGAGCAGATGTGGTGCTGAGGGACATGGGTTAGTGGTGGGTTTGGCAGTGTCAGGTTGATGGTTGCACTCGATGATCTTAAAGGTCCCTTCCAAGCTAGACAATTCTATGTAAGAATGAAGTTACATAAAAATTCCAAATTGCCCAGCATGCTTTGCCCATGTCATGAGGTGATCTCCAGCAGAAGGAGTGGTGCTCTGGGAGATGCTCCAGCTTTGCGCTGGCGGGGGGAGCGGAGGTGGGTCCGGATGTCCCTGCTGCTGTCGGAGTTGCCTGTCCCGGGCCTCGTGGGAAGCTGGATCAAGGAGCTGCTCTTTGTAGTGGGGAGCTGTTCCCTCCCCTCCTTTGGGGGCATTTTCCACACTGATATCCTGATCCGTGTTCCTTGCTGTGTAGTTTGATGGGCTTCAAGGTGGATGAGTGGGGAGGGGTAGCGGGCAATGTTTTCCTGGCAGGATTGTGCTTAGTTGGTTTTGGGTGTTTAAAAATATCTCTACAGCTCTGGCAACACGTTCGTGTTCAAGCATGTGGTCATGATGGGGGAAGAGGAGGAACTGGCAAGTTTTGGGGCTGGAAAACTGCACTGAAGGAACAAATCCTGCACACAATACGAGGCAGATAAAACTGGGAGCAGGTCTTCCACCTCTGGCTTGCATGAGTCCCCATCGCTGGAGTGTGGCTGCCTTGGGCATCGTCCCAGGATGTAGCGCAGCAGCACTGAGTTGCCTGATACCATGTTGGACTCGGCGCTGGGAACTCAGCCCACTCCTTCCAAGTCCCAGCCTGGGGGGTTTTAGTCAATGCCGGCTGGTTTTCATAGAATCATAGAATGGTTTAGGTTGGAAAGGACCTTGAAGATCTTTGAGTTCCAACCCCCCTGCCATAGGCAGGGACACCTCCCACCAGACCAGGTTGCCCAAGGCCACGTCCAGCCTGGCCTTGAACACCTCCAGGGATGGGGCCTCAACAACCTCTCTGGGCAACCTGTGCCAGTGCCTCACCACCCTCAAAGTGAAAAACTTCTTCCTAATGTTCAATCTAAACCTGCCCTCTTCCAGTCTGAAGCCATTCCCCCTTGTCCTGTCACTACATGCCCCAGTAAAAAGTCCCTCCCCAGCTCTCCTGGAGCCCCTTTAGGTACTGGAAGGCTGCAATAAGATCTCCCCGGAGCCTTCTCTTCTCCAGGCTGAACAGCCCCAACTCCTTCAGCCTCTCCTCATAGGAGAGGTGCTCCAGCCCTCGGATCATCCTCGTGGCTCTCCTCTGGACACGCTCCAGCAGGTCCATGTCCTTCTTACGATGGGGGCTCCAGAGCTGGACGCAGTACTCCAGGTGGGGTCTCACGAGAGTGGAGCAGAGGGGCAGAATCCCCTCCCTCGCCCTGCTGGCCACACTTCTTCTGATGCAGCCCAGGATGCAGTTGGCCTTCTGGGCTGCGATCGCACATTGCTGGCGTGGTGTTTTAAACACGTGTAGGAGTCGGGAGCTGGTAGGACGGAGCAAGCAGCCAGTCGGGGTGTGCAGTGTGGCGGGGCAGGTCCCGGAGCTCCAGGGGAGCCTCCGTCCATCCGCCAGCCTCGCTGCACGCTTGGGGGTGTCGTGCACCACCTGCACATTTAGTCTTGCAAATGCGCATAGACCATTTTACCTGTATCCTGCAGCTTGAGCTGGCTGAGGGCTTTTAACACGCGGTAAAATTTGCCCCCAAAGGGGCACCTCTGAGGGGCACCGAAGATCTCTCATACATGGCTGATAGTTTGACTGACTTTTCCCACTCTGTTTTTGACATGTTTTAAACAAAACCTTTCTGCTTCCAAATGACATGTCAATATAGCAAGATACCCGCATTTTAAAAGAGAAAACAAGTAAGGAACTTGGAAGTGTTTTGGGTTAAGTGAGAAGTTTCCACCTGAAATTAGTCACTAAGGTGTTAGTGGCACTTGTATTTTGAACTTCCCAGTGCTGACACCTTCCTTGCCTGCTGAGAGAGGCCGGCAGGAAAATGCGTGTGGGTACATCTCTTTGCGTTTTTGCTGCAACAGATCATTGTAACATATTAAAAAAAAATAAAATAAAAAAATGATGTCCATCGCTACTGCATGGAAGAGCTCTGTGCCTGTGCCGATCCAGGCTGAGCTGGAAATAGAGTCCTAAATCCAGTGTCAGTGACTCGGACCGTGGCCCGCTTTGCTGAAGTGCTGAGTGCCCATTAATCCTGTTAACTGTAACCGGCGGCAGACACTCAGCGTCTTTCACAACTTCGCTGCTATCGGTTGTGTGGCTGTGCAGGGCTGAGAGAGAGCTTTAGGAGTTGGAGCTGGAAACTTCAGCCTCTGTCCGATGAAGAGTTGCTGGGTCGGGGAGCTCGGAGGTGGGTCGCAGGGTGCTCTCGGGTTCACAGCTGGATGGATGCTGTCCTCGGGCACAGTTTGTGTGCTGTCAGGTGAGGCGTGTTTGAAATCAGGAGTGCTGCCGCTGCTCTTTCCCACCTCGTCTGGCATCGCGGCGCTGCGTGGTGGTGGCTGTTGGGGTGACCGGTCCCTTTCCGCTCTTGCATTTCGCAGCTGCCTCCTTCACCCTCGGCGCTGGTGGCACGTGGCGAGGTGAAGGACCGAGTCTTCCTCCCCTCTCCTCTGCGTCAGCTTTTCCCCAGGCTGTGCGAGCGCTCCATCCCCGGTGTCTCACAAAGATGACAAGCCGTCAGACGTAAACGGTTCTGTTTTGTGAGCAGAGTGGCGGTGCCATGGGAGGAAATGACATTTAGCTTTTGTTGCTTGATTGAGCTGCCTGGGCTTTGCATATTAAACCTAAAGAGGCTTTTTAGCTTTGCTCTCCCCTGTTGTTTGCATCGCTGTGGCTGTGATCTAGCGGGAAGGGGCTTGGGGAGCAGCGTGGAGAAGAAATCTCGCTCCCCATCAAACCTGGCCTCGCAAGGGGCCTCTCCACCAGAACCTGACACATCCTGCTTGGTTGACCGTCCACGGAGGTTTTGGCTCGCTGGGGGAAGCCTGGATGCCTTTCCAGTTCCAGCACCCGGTAACCTGGCCACAGCTCTGCAGCACTCCTGCTCTCCGAGCGGCTGCTGGCTCCCTCCTCTCTCGCGCTGTGGTGGTGCCGGGCACCAGCACGTCTGCAACGGGGGAGCAATGTGGACAGGGCCGGGCATGCCTTGCTTCTCGGGTCCTCTCTGCCTCTTGGTGCTTCTCAAAAACCCGCTCTCGTGGCTGTAGGTTTACTGTAGGTATGTTTACTATCTCTCCCATGAAAGCACGCACATGTGTGGGCCTGGGAGCTGGCTGGGAAAATCAAACTTTCTGCATCTGACCGGTTGGAAAAGTACATCAGAGGTCTTCGTGTCGCCTTTTTGGGTTTTGGGGCCATGTTGTATCTAAAGCCAAGGGATGTGGTTTGTACCCGGTGTTCTTCCTTTATGCTTAGCTTCTGGCCTCCTTTTAAAGCTAATCTTTGGGATGGGAGATGAGGTTGGGAGCTGACTATTTTTTGCTGACGCTAATCTTTGCCTGGATTAGGCAGAAAAAAAAATGGATAGTCATCTTTTATTTTGGAGTGGTGGTTGGATGGGGTTAGCGGGAGGAAGGGGAACTTATACTGGTATTAAGGGGAATTACTTATGTAGCATGACTGCAGAAAACTTCTCCTTCAGCAGAAAGCCTTGGCCTGTGAGTCACGGTTGCTAGAAAGACTGTTTGATTCCTAATTCACCCACTGTTTTGGCACTGAGTCACAGCTGGGTGGGTGTGCAGGTAGGAAACAGAAGCACCGGCAATACACACCGGGACTTACGCACGGAGAAGGGGAAGGAAGTGATTTCAGACGGCGGATGTGAATTTTAACAGCTTCTAATAAAAGGGGTGGCTGGCAAGGGGGAACTTTCTGAATGGAGGTTTGTCCCCGTTTGCCCTTCTCAGCCTGCTCCTGCCTGTGCCGGGCAGCCCCCGGGCTGCGGGGGGGATGCTGGGCAGCCCTGCTCCTGGCTTGTGGGGCACAGGGGGGCTTTTCTCCCTCCCCTCGTGGAGCAAACGCTGTTCTCCAGCTGGAAATGGGTTTTAGGGTGGACCCTGCTGGTCACAAGGGACCTGTTGGGGGTGTTGGCTGCTCTGCTAACAGCCATCAAGATACCTACCAGTGTCGGCATCGCTTGTCTTTGGAGGTGAAGCGAAGGGGCTCTGTGCGCTCACGTGCCTCAAGGAGATGTTGAGCTGAATGGCATGCGGGGACCCTGTGAGGATGGTGGTGTTGGAGCCCGTGAGTGCCTGCAGGCAGAGCCCTGGGGAGCAGAGGGGAGATGCCATTGTGACTTGAAGGGGTCTGAGCACAGTGTATCATCTATCCATCGCACCACTGACGTGCTCGGCACCCTGGTGCAGGACGCTGAGCAGGGGGAGAACCTGTCCTGCAAACAGCCACCTCTCCTTGGATGCTGAAGGACCTCCTAAAAGTGACCAGCTCCCATGTGAGGGTGGGAAATTGGAGACAGAGCAGTGATGTGCCCAGCCTGGCACCCTCCTGTGGGAACTTCCAGTGGGTTTGTCTCCTTCAAACCCTTTGCTGGGGGAACAGCCGCCCCGGGAGGAGAGGGCTGCTCCTGAGAGGGCATCCAGCTGATGCTCTCCTAGAGGAGGTGGGCTGGGACAGGGCTCCTGAAGGGTTGGAGAGAAAGGGGGAGGGGAGTTGGGTTGTCCAAGGAGATGTTTTCTGGACCCAGGAAGAAACATTTCAAAGAGGAAATTTAAAAAGGAGGCTTCAAAGAGTATTTAGAATGGGAAGATGAGAATACTTTAATAATTAAAAAGTTAGTGTGGGGTGGTTTGCTGTTTTTTTCCAAAATTCTGTATTTTCTGCTGTAGAAATAGTTGGCTGTTATATAAATTTATGCAAAATATTTTCAGTTTGCACTTTTCAATGCAAAGAAATAAGGAGCTCCTTTGGGTTAGCCGGCTGTGGCAGGCACTTTGGTGCGGGGGGAGCAGAGCCCCGACCCTCGCCCCCCACCCAAGGCAGCCCCCTGCCTGCGGGTGCAGCTGCCCGGAGCACCCATGTGCTTCCGCGTGTGTTGGGTGCTCGGAAGCCACCGGAGCTGGCGGTTGTGCCTGCTGGCTGCTCCGGGCCCGCTGCTGCCTGCCCTGTGCACAGAATTTAGGTGACCACCTCTGTTACATCTTTCTTTTTGGCTGCAAATCCATGTTTGTGGAAAAACTGGAAAGCTTCAGTGCATTTTTCTGTTGCTTTAAAGAACAAATGGCTAAAGCTTAGATAATAGAGGGGCTCTGTCGTGGTGAATGTTACAGAAGTCTCCAGCGGTACACCCACAGCTGGCACCCCCGAGGCTGCGAGGGGTTGCCACTTGGAGCACCAGAAACTCGCAGGTTATTTATTCCCACCACCTTGATGACCTTCCAGAATGCCTAAAAACCGTATCACACTTATATTCGCGAGGAACAGAGGCCATTTTTATCTCGGGAAGGTTTGCTGCTGAGGAAATTCCCTGTCTGTCGTTGGCCGGGCTGGACCGCTTGGGGGTTTCATCCTCCTGCGACCTCTGGTGCGGACGGCCGCAGCCGGCTCCTGCGCAACCCACCCAGCCGCTGGGAGGAGAGCGTTATCGGGGAACGCATGGAGAAAATACATCCAGTGACCAAAGCATAAGAGCAATTCGTACTAACGGTGCTATTAACCCCTTGTGGTGCTGTTTGGTGAGGTACAAGCGGTCGTGCAGGGCAGGAAAGGAGAGCGGAGCCCCGGCGCTGGGCTGTGGAGGGCGCAGAGATCACCGCAGAGAGAAGAGGCACCGGCGAAGTGGGTTTTGGCAGGCGTGTGTTGATTCATCCCCCCGGCGTGTGTGTTGCGAGGCTCTGAAGCAAGCAGCCGCGCTGGCTTCTAACGTTCGTCTTTTCCAGAGAGAGGTGGGAAGAGCGGGAGCTTATTCAAAGTGATGATTTTAGGGGCTGTTTTTCCTCCTGAGGGGCAGCAGCAGTTTATGTGCTTCCCTGGCAGAGCCCATCTCTGCCTTCCTCTGCGGGTGCTGAGCTGAAATCGCTCACAGACATCCCGGCAGCTAAAGCTGTGCCTGGGCTCTTGCTTAGAAATGGGATGCTTTTGGGCTTTGCATCCCATGGGACAGCCCCACGGGACGGTTCCTTGCCCTGGGCGCTGGTGACACTGGGCGGCGAGGCGCTGGGGCTGGCTGGGACCCAGACCTGAGCCTGCCTCCAAGGAAACCCATACCTGGCTGCTCCTGCCCGGCCCCCGCGCTCCCGCAGCCGGGGCTGCTCTCCTCAGCCTGGCAGCTACACGGCACCCTGCTGCGAAGACCAGGAGCGGGCTTCCTTTCTGGTGGTTTTGGGCTGTTTTCTCCTTGCTCTATCTCAAAAGACAGATAAAACCCATTAACCCCCCTCCAGCCCGGGAGGGCAGAGGTGAGTGCCTCTTGCTGAAAGCTCTGCTGCTGGCTCCTCGCGGCATCCATTACTCCTTCACTGAAAGCCATTTTTTTTTAGGGAAGTTACTGTGAAACGGTGGAAGCACAGAAATCTGTCTTGTCCATGGTGGTGACCCGCCTCTTGTGCTGCTGATGTTCTGCTGCTTCAGAGGAAAATGAAAACCTGGCTCTGAATGAAAGGTGTTGCCAAGGAGGGTTTAAAACAACAATATGCTGTCCAGTGCTATGATTATAAACACATTTTTTGACCAAAACATATGAAATAATTATTTTTGCCAGGGGTTAGCAGGCAGAGCTAGGCCAGCTTTGCCATTGTTAGCCTCAAGTGCTGGAAAACTCGGTCACACTGCAGAAATTACAGGATTTAAAACAAATCGAGCATCCCTGACACACGTCTCGAGTGTCTTTATGCTTTCTGTGCTGGAGCACGTAGAGTTCATGCCTGAAGGGTCTCCCCGTGTTTGTCAGGAGCAGCAGTGTCCTTTCCAAAGATGATCTCAGCAGCTTTTTGTCTCCTCCGTCATGTGACTTGGATTTTGAAGCAACAGGGGAGACCAGCCCTGTGTCATGAGACTGGGAATGGGATGAGGGGTTTGGCGGTGCAGCGGGTGGGCGTCCCTTGGAGGGGCTGTGCTGTGCTGGGGGGGCAGCAGTGAATGAGCATCACAGCTCCGGTCCTGCCTCGGTGATTTTGTGCTGGTGGAGGGTCGGTGAGAGGAGGGCGGTGGGTGCTGGGCATCACGCTGGACCCCCTTCACGTCCTCCCTGCAAATGTGAAGGAGGCAGTTACGTATTTATCTTGCAAGTTAGCCAACCTTTTAAAATTTGAGCCAGGATGCTTGTCTTCCGTGTTACTTGCGCTTCATTGGCTTTTTGTACCTGCAATTTTTCAAGGGCAAACAGGAGATGAGTAATGGCCACAAAAGCAAAGCAGGAGCTGGGGCACAGTGCCTGCGGTTCAGCGTCTTGTGACCCCGGGAACTGGGAGGTTTTTGCTCTGTCCCAGCCCTTGGTAGGTCACATCATCCCTTCTTGTCTCTGCTTTCCTCCACCTTTAAACATCAATCTACGCTTAATAATGGCGTGGAACTGAAAGGTTTGTTATTTAAAGCAGGGAACTGCATTGCCCTTCTCTGGGCCAGTTTGTACTCTGACTTAATGTGCCCGTTGCACAGCAGCAGCGTCCCAAACACACTCTGCTCTCCCTCACCTGCCTCGGGGCTGGCCGCGTTTCTGAGTCAGTGCTGTGTCCCCGGGGGTGGCATCCTGCTGGTGCGCTGAGTTTCAGTGTGCAAGATCTTCAGGTGAGCTTCCTAATTCATCTAAAATTACCCTTAATAAGGTGGGGAGCGCAGCCTCAGCCCTCTCACTTTGGAGAGTGGTCCAGGAGCCTTTTGTGTTCCCTGCGGAGCATCCCAGGTGCTTTCGGCCCTCCTCTTGGCTTTGTGGGTGCCCGCATGGCAGAGCCTGGCTATGGGCATGGGGACCCTGTGGCGTTTGCAACACTGGTCCCTGAGGATGCAGGTCACGCTCTGGAGCTGCCGGGAGGGAGGATGCTCGCCTGCTCCGCCGTCGTGCTGGGATTCATCTGTTCACCTTCGTCTGCCCTCTTTCCCCATTTATCAGAGAGAACTCCGTGAGCAGGATAAATGTTCACACTCCATAAGTGTTTCTGCTTCTTTCCCTGGCCCTGGGGACTTTCTGTCTTTGGACTTTGTTCTTCTTGAGGAGGTGTAACTCCGGCAGGTCTGGGTTGGGCATCTCTTCCAGAGCCCTCCTGAGCACCCAGTGCTGCCTTCGCCCCTGTTAATGGTGTGCAAGGTCAGCATAGCAGGTGGGCAAGAGGGTGCCCAGGGCTGCTCTCTCCTGTGGGATGTGGAGGGGATGGTCTTGTGGCATCGTAGGGACAGAGCGTGTCTGTGCACTGGGGTCTGGTGGGGGCAGGGTGACCACCGGCAAGGGCACCCGCAGTGTGCACGTGAGCTGGGGAGAGCCCGGGGGGGGACTGGGGAGAGCTCCCCGAGAGCCCCGGGGCGGGACTGGGGAGAGCTCCCTGTTGGTGGGGATTTGCTTTGCTGCCTGCAATGGAGCCAGAAAAAAGGTTCTTTTAATGAAGAAACCGGCGTACTTTAAATAAATGAACGGTGGTGTTTGGCCCCAAAGTATTTCCTTTTCCCTTTTTAACAATTACATTTAAGTCTATGTTGAGATGGAATCGTTGCTATAAAACACAGCCACGGTGATTGGGTTCAGAACTGCTGATGTGAAATGTTAGGGTTTGGTTTTTTTTTTTAAAACTTGTTTCTCTGAAGCGGTTGCCCGTTGGCCAGCTTCGCCTGACGGGGTGGTGTCAGTGGTGCCGGGGCCGCGTGCCGGCAGAGCGGCCGTAGGTTTTTAGCACAGAGTCAATGCCCGGTGGGCGAGAGGCTGTCGGTGGTGCCTGCAGTCGCCGCGTGTCACACCGGCTGTCACACACTGGAGCGCTCAGAGCTCAGCAGGCAGCCACTGCCACGAAAAGACCTTTTGGCCCTTTTCTGGGAAATTTGGTAGTCGACCCCTAGCCCAGCAGGGTGCTGGGACAGGGCTGGACTCACAGCGGGCAATGGGTGCTGAATGCTCCTCCTCCAAGTAGCTCTTCTAAAATGTTTTGCTGAGGCTCTCCCTGTGTTTCCTGGCATGTGGGGCGTGCGACCTCCTCTCCTGCACCTTCCAGAGACCCCTGAAGTGCCCGTGTCACTCGTCCTAATTGAAACGCAGCTTTGCAGGGACAGGAGCAATTATTCCCCTGATGCCGGGCGGTGTTTTGTTCGGTGCTCGGGCGATGGCCCCTGCTGGAGAGATGCACTTTCAAGCTGGAGAGGTGACAGCAGAAGCAGCTTTCACAAACCAGCTGGTGGAAATCATGGTATTTACCAGCTCACAGCTGAGCTTGGGAAGGTATTTTTATAGCTTCATGTGGTTTGTGGTTTTTTTCTTTTCCCTTTTCTCCTTTTCTGAACTTGTGAGCTGAATGCTGTTTTGGTTTTTGTTTTGCTTTGAAACTGTTTCACAGCCAGATAAAAGATGCTCTGTTTTCAGCTATCATCCTCCTCTCTTCAGCCCCTGTTACCTTTTACCAGCGTGAAGGCAGTTTTGTGGAGCCTTGGCTTGAATTGGGGAGAGAGAGATGTTGCACGGCTGAACTCCTCCTGCATGGGGGACACCAGAAGGGGTTGCTGCTGCCTCCCCTCTGCTCCCAAACCGTTAAAAGAAGTAACCGAGCATGGTCGTGTGGTCCCCAGTGCGGGACTAGGACTGCCCAAACTTCTTGTGCTCCAGGGCTGTTCTTGGGAACAGGGGAGGATGTGGCAGCAGCACCTTGCAGGTGATGGAGAGGAGCTGGTGGCAGCTGTGTGGGGTGGGGAGAGGACAGGATGGTGCGCAGGGCTTGGCTCTCCTGTGCAGCGATGCTCAGGCTTCTCTCTTCAAATGGTTGCCTCCCTCGGAGTCGGCTGCTAAAACATGGCTCTGCGCGATGTTGTCACCGCTCACTGCTCGTGCTATGAGAACTGGTGTGGGTCTGCAGCTTCTGTGTTGGCTGCTGGACAGTTAACTCAGATACACATGCTGGGCAGCAAGAAAAGAAGATTTTCTGTTTGGCTGTTTTTTGGGTGATTTTTCTCTGGCTTTGCAACTCACAGGGTCACTGGAAAAGTACCAGTGACTCATGGGTTAGCTAACAGTTGATAAGGTTTCCAGAGCAAACCATGGTGATTTGAGCACGCACGGATGCCCTGTGAAGGCTCTGCTCTTCCTAAATCCTTGGGCTCTGCTTTTTGAGGCCACCCTGTATTTCACCCGATTGTATCGCTTCCTCTCAGACTCCTTCTCTAGGCTTCCCTGCTGCTGCGCCATCCCCTTAAACTTCACTCCCTGCACTCTGTGGGGCCCTGCTGCTGCTTTGGGCTGTGGACCATGCTGACTTGTGTCCTGGAGGCTGCAAGTGCCTTGTGCTTCTGTCCAGAAATGGCTTCTAAGGCACTCGCAGCTTCCTCTGCTTCACCTCTCCTCCTGCTGCTGCCTTTCCCTGCGAAGTCCCTCTGTGGAAACCCATTGCAGGGAAATGGTTTCTTGTCTCCTGCTGCGATCCGGACGGGGATGGAGGAGAGCACTGCTCGTCTCCTCGTCCCCGTGTCACACAGCCTCCCCGCAGCAGAGCTCGCACCCGGTGAGCACCGTGCGCTCCCGGGGTGTCAGGGGTGCAGCCATTCCGGGCTCCAGGAGCTGGGCTGGCCGGGACCCGCAGCCCGGGCTGCTGGGGGGTCCAGGAGCCCGCTCTGCTCCCGGCTGCTTCCTGCAGCAGCAGGCTCTGCCTCTCCCTTGGACGTGGACAGAAAGTGGGGTGAGGCACCACGGGGATGGCAGTCAAAGATGAACCCTGAGCCGTTGGAGCTGAGCATCGCTGAGAAACCACCTCCTGCCCTGGCTTCTCCACCTTTTTTTAATCCCTGTTTGCCTTTTGGGGCTGGGAGCTCTTTATTTGTCCCCCCGTGCCTGTCGCCTTACACCCAGCTGGGTCTCTACAAGCTGTTTCAGGGAATGGATGTGGGTGTTTTGTTTACTTTTTTTCCAATTTTGCAGCCACTGCTTGTGGTAAGAGGCCGTGCCGGTTCAGGCTGCATGCTGCCTTCGCCCTCCTCCCCGAGCAGAGCCACGGCTGCCCTCGCCCCGCTGCCAAAAGAGGGTTGTAGTGGGTAATTGCTCCTCCTGACTTGTAGCATCTCTTGTTTTCCTGAATCCAGCTGAAACCTTTGCCGAGTTTTTAAGGTCAGGTTGCTAAGTTACACCTCCTTGGAGGAGCCGGCTGAGCAGCGCGTTACAGGCAGGAGCAGCCGCCGGCTGGGAAGATCTGGGAGAAGTGTCCCTTTGCAATAACCGGGCTCTCCTGGCCCTCTCCCTGCCCTCCTCTGTCAGTCCCAGGCTAATCTCAGTACCTCATTTAGCTCTTCTTCCCCAAACCTTCCTTCGCTTGGCAGATTTAGTGAACTAATTGACTGAGGGTGTAGAGGAGTCACCAACAATTACCTGTGAAATGCCGTGTGGTCCTGCAGGAGGAGGAGCAGCCGTTCGGCTTCTCCATCTTCTTTTTTTGAATCCTTATTTGCCTTTTGGGGTTGTGAGATCTTTGGGACGCACGTTATCCCCCTTGGAGCTTGGAAATGGCCTCACGTGTCAGGGTATGAGGCTGTCACCAAGCCACAGCTCCAGAGCGGGCAGGCGAGGAGCAGCCGGTGCCCCGCTCCTCTGCCCCTCTCCCTCTTTAGCCTCCCTCCCTGGCTTAAACTCCTTCCCTCCTTCCCGTTTTCCACAACCAGCCCGGCGCTGGGAAGACAGGGGGGAGCTGGTTTAGCACCGTGTGCGCTGGGGTTTGTCTGGGGGCTGCGGCAGGGCGAGGGCTTCCCCCTTGCCAGGAGCGGGACATCTGCGGAGGGTCACCGTCCTCAGGCACTTTGAGGAGGTGTGTGGGAGGTTTTCTGGCTCACGTCCCTGGGAAATCATGTAAATCAGTGAGGCGTATTGGGGTCCTTTTTAGATTGTGTTGAGTAGTGGGTTTCGGGTTATTTTTCCCTCCTGCTTGCTGTTTCAGCTGCGTTGCTGGATTTCTGCTGTGGCTGGCGTTGGTGACTCCTCCAGCCTTACCCTGAGTCAGGTGGACGCTCTGTCCTTTCTCTTCCCAGCCCAACCTGAAGGCTTATTTTAGTCTCATTTTGGAAGTGCCCTCTGGAGAGCAACTTCTCCCGTGTCAAAATAAGTGGGGAGGACAGGCTGGGGGGAGTGGTGTGTGCAGTTGCTTGCAGGAGGGATGCAGGATCTGGCTTTCCCTGGTTTAACTTGCGTTAACCTTTTCTCTGTCCCTTCCCTTTCCCTCTGCTCAGCCCTTTCCCTCTCTTTGTTGGGGTGTTGGAGGAGCCATCGGGTAAGGACATCACCATGGGGAAGGCACCGGACACAGCATGTCTTTTGAAATGTGCTCTGCCTCTTTTTTTTGCCTCTTTTTTTCTGTCTCTCTTTTTTTTTTTTTTTTTTTTGGTCTTGGTGGGTTTTTTTCTTAGTCTGTTTGCTTTCAATAAAAGCCCGGGGAAGCAGCACCCGTGTCCCCCGGGTGTCACGGGCTGTGGCTTGGGTGGGGGATGCTGGAGGAGTCTGCTGGGCTTGCACTCTGCCTGGCGCAACCGGCTTGTGCCCCGTGGCTGTCCCCAGGGCTGGTGGCAGGGGACCTGGCCCTGGTGACTGTTCTCAACGTTTCCCCATCTGGCCATGGACTGGGAGTGATGGAGCTGTCACTGGGCTCCTGCCTGAGCTCTTGCATGCAGCCAGGAGGATTTTTCCACCCTTGTCAAGACTTGATTATGTGCTCTCATTTCTACCAAAACGCCAAACAACAGCTAAATATAGGCTGTAACAGCGTTGATTATGGCTTTTCTAATTGAGCTTTACACTCCGTCAGGGATCTTTACTAATGGGATGTGGCATCCTTGATAACGCGTCGCTGCGGAGCCTGCTTGGGAAGCATACGTAGGTGCAATGTGACTTCCCGGTGGCAAACGTCGGGTCCTGGCTGACAGTTGCTGCTGTGAGGCCTCTGGAGTTGTACACGAGATGGTAGATCCGGAGAGCCGGAGTTTGCTTGGAAATTCAAGTTCGGATTTCAGCTAGAAACAGGTCTCTAGTTGCTTGGCTCCTTCTGATATAAATAATTGTCTGCAGCTACACCACTTAAAAATTGCTGCTCTAAGGGTGTGGATTCTTCCCTTTTTACCCCCGTGTGATTTGTGTGAGTGGCACTGTGGGCACAAAGGGATGTTCGCACTTAAAATGCTAATGCCGTTCTGCAGGTGATGGAGCTATACGCGGGTGCGTTTAAAAACACTGAGATTTACATGCAAGAAAAAAAGAATGTTTTGAACTCCAGCAGAGCCCAGGACTCATTTATGCAGCACAGCGATGTGTTAAGTTCCATCCCTGTTGTCTTGTGCCAGGGAAATGTGTTACAATGAGAGGTACATACATTTTACTGAAATAGAAACAACTCAGGATGCTAATTCTGGCTTTGTATCTCCTGGCGTAGCTTGTTTTCGCATCGATGCAAGTGAAGCGTGGGGCTCGGAGTGGGCGGGATGGTGCTGTGCGCCCAGTGCCTCTCCAGGGCCGGGGCAGTGCTGTCCCTGCAGCTGTCCCCGTCCACAGAGCGCTCAGTGACAGCTTTGGGGAGCAGAGCAGCATTGCTTGGGGAATCAAGGGCAAATACAATTAATGCAGAAATTAATAAATTTCTGGACCTAAACATCAAAATGTGCTCTTCATCCCTGCTCCGATGGGCATGTCTTTTAGGGTCTGGGTAAGAGGCCCCAGTGGTGGGCACGGGGCTGCCCGGCTCCTGGCGGTGGCTCCTGCCCTCAACCCGAGCGCTGCCCGCGTCCGTCGCGGTGTGCCTGATGCATCCCCGTCCCGCCGGAGCCCTGCACGGCGCCGCTGCTCTGCCCCGGCCCCTGTGTCGCTGCTCGCCCGTGAATTACATCAGATGCCGGCACCAGTCGGGAGCTGCTGTCACATTTGTAAAGGGAGTGAAAAACGATCATAATAAACGTAGCGGTGACAGGCAGCCGCCGAGGGTCAGGAGCTTTTGCATGATAGACTTTCCCTGCGCGACCTTGAGGACCGGCTTAGTGGAAATAAGATAAAATTTAGTGCTGTTATGTGCAGGGAGGCAGAGTGCTTGCCCTGCCATCCGCGCTGCGTGATGCTCCGGGACGGGCGGAGGATGCCGGGTCCCAGCTGAAGGGAGGGCAAGCGAAGGGTGTGGGAGCAACCATGGGGAATGAAAGCTCATTTTGGGAGAGGAGGCTGAAAGAACTTGCCTTAATCAGCCTAGAAAAATGCAGGCTGAAAGGGGCTGTGACGGCGGTGTAATGGAAATTAATCATGGGAGCAAACACCAGAGAGGGGGAATAATTATTTAAGCTAAAGGTTAATATTGGCACAAGAACAAATGAGCATAAAGCAGCTAAGAATTGAATTTTGGATGGAAATTTGAAGGTTTTGTACCATTCAGTATGAGATTTGGGAACAGCCTTGTGCGAGGAGGGGCCCTTTGCTGACCCCCCTCGTGTTGTGCTGGGGAGCTCGGTCAGGCTCAGGTGTGGGCTCTGTGACAGTGGGAACGGGGCTGGACAGCCTTGGGGTGGTCCCAGCCTGCAGCCCTCGGCACGGGGTGATCCTGCCGCATCTCCTCGCCCCGCAGCAGTGCGGGGCATCCGTGCCTTTTTATCACGTTTTTGGGATCTTTGCATCATGGCCTGGCCCAGTATCATCCGCGAGGACAGCACCTGAGGACTGTCCCTTGAGGGACACTGTGGGGTGAAGCAGGAGAAAGGGGATGTGCTCCCGTGCCCCACTGCAAGGCTCGGCATACTCTGGTGTTTTGGAGGAGGAGGCGGCTCATGGTGACACTGCTAGCACATTGGTGTGCGTCTTGGTCACCCCCACAGCTTTTGAGCCCCATCATCAGACTTGGTTGAATTTTGACCCCATAGAGACCTTGAACTTGTCATGCAACATGTAGAAACACACCTTCATGGCCTCTACAGTGCCTGCTGCGTGAGTCTCTCTTGGTAGAGTCTGGACCTTCCCTATAGACCTTCCCCCTGGTCCTTCCCAGGACCTCCCCTGGGACCCCTGAGGGACCTGGCTGCCACCACGAGGAGCATTCTGCTGTCTCAGACCATGCTCAGTGCTAAGTGGGGTTTTTAACACTCATAAAGGGAATTTATATCGCTTCAGTGTTGAACCCTCTGGTTTGTTTATTTGCTTAATTCTGATTATCTGTGAGTTTGGAGGTGGGGCGGGAGCTAGAATGCTTCATGTGCTATTTATGCTGATTGTGGCTTGCAGCTCAAGATGCAACTCCTAATTAAAATACACCGGCGAAGGGAGAAGGCTTCACTGAAATAGCAGTAGCTTTGCAAAGGAAGGGTGCAGTTTGGTGGTGGTGGCAAGGACTGTGTGCTCTCAGTCCAGCGGCAGCGTTGTGTGTTACAGAAGAGTCCTGGCTTGAAGGAAGCCATCCTGCCTACTGAAAGGGATATGCCCTGTGTTTTCTTTCCGCCAGGTCTCTGGACAGAAAACCGCAGCGACCGCTCCTGGGGAAGTCCCGGACGCTGCCCAGCATCCCGCAGTCCCCGGTCCTGAGCAGGCTTCCCCTCCTCGACTCCACGGCGTACAGGGAGGAGATGCCGGAGCAGAAGTCTTACAAGAAGCACTCAGCCTCCGACTGCCAGAAGGGCTGCACGGTCCCTTCTACCGGTGAGTGCCGCGGAGCTGGGGTGAGCTTCCACCCCTTTCTGCCTGGGGGCCTCCAAAATCCTCACGAATCTCTCCTGCTTCTCCAGGGGCACAAATAACAAAATAAATCCAACCACAGTCTGTGTGGGGTTTATCCTGCTTCAAAACCAGCCCTTCTTGATGAGGTTGGTTTTTTTCCATCCCACTCTGAGCCTTTCTTTGAGCCTGTTACTTCAACCTCCCCATTTTTCCTATTATGCTGATGAAAAGCAGAGTCAGCTCATAAAAGCCACCCGATGTGGGGAGGTGATGCTCAGAGCCTTCTGCTGCTGGGTGAGCTGCATCTCCTGGCCACAGATGTCGTGGCGAGCTGCTGCCTCGGTGCCTCTGGCCTCTGCAACAGGCCAAAGTGCCTCTTTCCTATGGTGTGAAGTGACTTCAGGGCACTTGTTGCTGGTCTCCATTGGGAGCAGTGGCAGAGAGCAGCGATATTGTGCTCGTCCCGCGGTCCTGGCCTGGGGTGGGGATTTGCTGTAGCAAATGCTGCCCAGCTGGGCAGTGTGTGTTGGTCTTCGGGTCAGTGGAGGGTTTTTATCATCATCTTCTACTCTTGTGTTCATCTGATGAAATACTAATGTGGTTGGGCCAGCTGCTCTGAACAAGTTTATCGGCAAAACCGTTGATGCCCAAAGTGTTTCAGTGCTTTTGGTGCCAGCAGAAGCATACCGGGGCCATAAAAATGATGGGGAAAAGGACTATTAGCACTAAAACAAAGATGATAAAGCCTGCAAACCAGGGCTGACAATCCAGCGCTAAATAAAATCCTTATAAAACAGCTCCCTTCAAATAGCATCTTTGGATTTTTTTTTTTTTAAATCTATCCTGCTCACAGATCGCTGTGAGCTACCCCGTGGAGCAGCTGTCCAAACTCTGGCTTAATTTGAATGCTCTGCAGGCTGCGTTTCATTTCCCGGCGCTACTAATTCTCCCAAAAGTTGTGCACAGAGAGGGTTGTGGCATGTCGCCGAGCCCATCCTGCTGCGCTCGTCGCAGCGGTGCTCCTGGGTGTGCTGCAGCACCCAAGTGACTGCTCTCCGCTCTGTGCGGGACCTGCGCCTCTCCTTTCAGCCCATCAAATTGTTAGAGCGGGGTCTCGGTGTGGGAGGAAGACCCGTGGGAAAGCCTCGTGTAGCTGACTCCTGGGGACACGAGGGAGTGGGACACTTGTGAGTAGGTAGGCAACTCCATTGCTTGGAAACAAAGGTGGCTTGTGAGCTTCTGTGAGCCCTCAGGGTTTCCTTGGGTCATGGTTTGCAAGGACAGACCTGAATAAATGGTGGGGGTCTGCCTCCTGGTAGAGGGCAAAACAAAGTGCTTTGCAGGACTTGTGCCTGAGAGAGCGTCAGCCGTGAAGGACGCGGCATCCTGAGCACGTTTCGGCACCTGGCAGGTCCCTGGTTGGTGTGCTGGGGCTTCCAGGGAGCTGTGCTGGAGGTGGAGGGAGGGAGTGGGAGGTTGGTGTAAGACCGTGGGATGAAGTCCCAGCATGAGTCAGACCCACTGCAAACCTCATCACCTTCTGCTGCAAACGCCTCCTCTGATGGGAGTGCAGCCGCGCTTGTGCACCGTGGACCAGCTGCCCTCGAGCAAACCCTGTGTGTGCAGCCCTCCCCGCACAGCAGGTCTGAGGAAGAGCCCTCATCGCACGTAATGAGCGTTTGGGATGTTGCTTTCTTCATGGCTGGAAGGTGCCGAGGATGCCAAGAAGAGGGAGGAGTATGAAAACCCTCATAGGTTGGAAGGCTCCCTCCACAGCCAGAGCCTCGGATGAATGAACGAGGAGTTGTTTTCTGTCCAGATCCTCTCAGGTTCTTTTCCTGGCTCCTTGATACTCAATTAGGAACTGCTAATTAGCTACTCATTAAGGCTATCAGCATGCTATCGTGGAGGGGGGGAAAAAAGATGCTTTTCCCAGCATTGCCTGGTTATTGTATCAGTCTCTGGCAGCCCGGATCAGAGGTTTGGCAGTATCTATGTGTAATACCCCGCACTAAATGTGCCTGAGCCCTGGGACACAAGCGGTGGCCTCCGTCAGTGCAGAAGATCTGGCCTCGCTTGCGGGGATGCAGCAGCCCTCGTGCCGCAGGGACTGTGCTTCCAGCAGGGTGTGACATCTGGACAGCAGGACAAGAGCGGCGCAGCGCGTGGCGCAGGAGGTTCTGGAGCCCCGGTGTGCTGATGAGGACAGTAGGATTTCCACGAGTACATATGAATGAGAGCTGGACTGCAGCGCTTCAGGAGGGAGAGAAGATCCCTTCCATAAACTTGTGAACGTGCTTTGAGCAGGTGCCGCTGCTCCTTGTTCAAGGGTGGGGGACACATGGCCAAAGCCACCTCGGGAAGAGGCTTGCCACAGGGGCGTGAGGCGTTGGTGGGAGCAGGTTTGTGTGGGGGAGAGGTGGTACGCTCATCTTCAGGGAGAGTTCACTGCTGTGCTGGGAAGAAACTGGGCTCTGGCTCGCTGCTGTCCTGGGGGCCGCAAGCAGAGGAGTCGCCAAGTGAGGTGGGAGAAGCTGTCTCCTCCTGCATGGATGAGAGGTGACATCCTCATCTGACCATCGGGACGTGTTCCCCAGCCTTCTGCTTTGTGTCCTGTGGTTCCAGCGTGGCAGTGCTGGAGGAGGGGAGTGCCCTGTTGCTCTGTGGGAGGTCACAGGAGGTTGTTCTGCTGTGGCGCCACGGCTCATGTGCAGGTCCTTGTGCAAGCACCAAGGTGTCTGGTGGAGAACTGGGGCCCTGAGGGTGGCCAGGAAAGCTGAGGGATGGTGAACTGGGTTTCCCGTTGGTCTAGTTTTGTTGTTCCCCTCCAGGTAACCTGCAATAAGTGGTGGTGTGCTCAGCTGGGACGGGCTCTGAGCTCTCCATCCTTCACCCCCTCGCCTGGAGCAGCTCTCCTGCATTAACCCAAAACTCCTGATGGCTGTGAGCCTGGGACATAGCGAGGGGGAAATGAGCAAACAGGACTTGGTCAGACAGGGGCATGGGCAGCTCCAGCCTTCTCCAAACTGTTATCTGTTTGGTGTCATGTTTTGCAGTGCGCTGAGAGGCTTCGCACATGCCGGCAGCACAGAGAAATAAGCTGCCTTTCAATTGTCCTTCCTTCTTCTGCGCCCCTGTGAAGTTTTGGGGGTGAGACTGAGAAACACTTTTTGTTGCACTCTTCCTTCTGCAGCAGGCAGGGGCTGCTCCTCAGCCTTCGGTTGCCTGCCCAGCCTGCGCAGGCAGGTTGCTGCATGCGTTTTGCATGCCTGACCCCTCGCATTTGCCTCTGCCTTGCACCTGGATGGAGCAGAAGACCATGCTGGAGCTCTTCACCCGCCTCCTCCCTCCCTTGTCTGTCGTGCAACATGCTGAGCTCTTCAGAAACTGGCTCCATGCCCCACTGCGAAGCTGGGAAGAAGCTAACTGGTAGCACAATTGGTGTGAGCTTACTGGGAATTATGCCCATGGGAGGGAAAGAGAGAAGCCGAAAGGAAGAGGCTGGATTTGAGCTTAGACCAGGACTCTGGAATTAATTTTCCTAATACTCACAGGGAAGTTTTGGGTGGCCTTCCACGATGTCTGGATGAGTGTCAATCTTGCATCTCTGAACTCAGCACAGACATATGGCCCCCTCCTGAAACAGATTTGCTTGTAAAGATGCCCACCTTTTGTTTGCAGCCGGGTAGCGGTGCTGGTGCCGGTGCTCTTTGCAGCGGTGACGTGCTGTTGGAGCAGAGGAAGACTCCTGGCTCTGAGACTTCAGCCTGGTACCTGGGCAACATGCCACCCCCTGTGCGGGAGAGGAACAGAAGGGCCTTTTAACACCAGCCCATGCATCGGCATCGGTGCTGAGGAAAACCTTTTGTGTTGCTCACAGTGGCTGAGGATCAGCCTGTCCCTGCTGAGAGGAAGTATTGGAGAGGCAGCGGGTCTCTGTCCTTGCTGCCCCCTCTGTCCTTTGGTCCATGTCCTCCCCAACACTCCAAATTCAGAAAGATTTTGCAGCAATTGTTGTTGCTTTATCTTTGAGGTGCTGATGTGGCTGGGCATTGCTCTGGGTGGCAGAGAGCTGAGCAGCTTCAAGGCAGAAGAGCATAAGGATGGTTGGCCTCCAGCCTGGGGGCTTGCTCCTCTCTCTGGCGTTTCCTCTCCAGGGACTTCTTGATCTTTCCCTTCTGACTGTTCTGGGCTTGATCATTGATTTGCTTGTTTGGTAGAAACGAGGAACAACCTCCTTCAGCATGTAGAAAAGCTTTTTGGGGTAGACAAGGTCCTGACTCCCTCTGCGGTGGCTCCCTATGCCTGGGAAGGAGGGTCTGTAGCCCTTCTGCCTGAGCAGGGGAGAGGTTTGGAGGGCATCACCTCTCGGGCAGGGCAGGGAGCCGCTCTGCTGCTGGTCCTGCTCCAGGACCACGCTGGAGGATGCAGCTGCCTGTAGCCTCTTGGAGAGAGAAGAGACCAAAAGCAGTAAAATCTGTGGGGAAACTGGGATCAGTGAGAC